>PVKN010039164.1:0-10931 GCA_004027915.1 Capromys pilorides | reverse complement strand
CCTTACTCTCCATTTTTCTTTTCCAAAACCCCTACCACTTCTTAAGACTCTATGAGTGACTTGTTTTATTATCCTTCATGGTTTTTATCTGTCTCCTCCTGGTAGAATTAAAGACTCACAAAAGTAGGATTTTTAAATTATTTTTTCACTGATGTATCCCAAACTGCCAAAATAGTGCCAAATTCATCTAGAATTGGTTAAATAGTGCCTTTCCTTTAAAAATATGCCTACTTGAAGCCTGTGGATGTGACTTCATCTTGGAAAATCACCCTGTACATATAAGGGGGTTAAGGAGCACCAAATGAGATCCTCCTGGATTGAAATGGGCCCCAAATTCAGTGACAATCCTTATAAGGACTGAGAATGAGAAATAAACCCAGGGACCCCAGGGGACCAGGCTATGGGGTAGAGACTGGATTATGTGTCCCCAGGCCCAGGAAAGCCTGGAGCCATCAGAAGCTGGAAGAAGCCAGCACGGATTCTTCCACAGAGACTTTGGCCCTGTTACCTCTTTAATGCTTGGTTTATGGTCTGCAAAACTCTGAGAAAACATATTTGTGTCATTTGAAGCCACCACATTTGTGGCAATTTCTAACAGCAGCCCCAGGAAACTAATACAGTCCTCAATTCTTAATTGTTGAATGGCTAAATGTGAGCCTTGTGGGCAATGATGTGACCTCCGTTTGCCATAATTGTCCCTGCTTCCAACAGGAAATATGAACATGACTGGCTTCTCCGGGGTCTTTCCAGTGTTGTGTAGGGTGCATTTGTGCAGTGGAAACCTAAGTGTCCTCAATATTTTTTACCCACTACACTTAAAAGCTTAAGGTCTCACTTCTACTCCCAAATAATTGCTCTCACTCTAAGCCTGTCAATAGCAAACAGAGAACAAATTTACCAACGATTTGTTCCTCAGGCAGTGGATGGGAACCCCTGTTGGTCTCTAGCCATAAAATATCCCTGTGTCATTTCCCCATTACCATCCTGAGTCCCTCCTGCTGTATTTAAGCTAATTCTAGGTTATTGTGTCGTTGGAGGAGCCAGTCACACACACCCTTGCTATGCTCGGCAAGGGTTATTTAGTCTCCCTCAGGCCCACTCTCGGTGCGTGCTGGGCTTGTGATGCAGTATGGTACTGTCACTTTCTCGTAGGAGACGGAAGGTAAATCAAATTGAAAACACCCTTCCTGTGCAGTGCATCTTCCAAATGTCCTCAGGTCTCTCTTACATCTTCCAGAGGCTGCCAGGCTCTCTGTGGGATGAGAGGAAGCTGGAGCCGTGTTTCGGTAGCGACAGAAGGTGCCATTAGCAGAAATCCATCATCTCCCGGTGGTGTTAGCAACAGCAGAGTCTTGATCATGTCCATTCTTCTGCCAGAGTGAGGAGAGTCCTCAGAGGCAGAGGCTGCTGGTAACAAAGCCTCCATCATTCTAAAATATCCCCCTCAGAGTCCCCGAACAACCATTTCTGCCCGGACGCAGTGAGAGCTTCGGAGAGCTTATTTCAGGAATTGATCTTCCACAAAAGTCTCCCCACTTCCCATCCGGGCCTTTTCTAGCAGGGAAGTGTGGAGAGAGGCCAGCACCTGGCTAATCTGCTGTGTTGGCTGGGCTGCTCACCCCTCTGCATGCAGCTCCCTAGATCTCTTTACAAAGGAAGCCTATGCTTTAGAGCTGTGGCTCTCGCGTTGCGGCCTGTGAGGCTCGCTCAAACAAGTTTCTGAACCCCACCCTCTGCGTGTCTGGGTCAGTAGGTCCTCAGAATTAAAATATGTCCCAGACCCCCAGGTGATGTTGGGTTGTGGACCCAACGGCTGCAGTAATGAACCGCCCCGCAGGGATATTCTTGTGTAGTGTCTCCTCTCATCATGGCCATAGTCATCTGGGTCTGGGCAGTTTGGTTCTCTTGGGCAGGGACCAAGACCTATCTTACCCAATCTGTAGAATGCAGTAAGATCGCACTTCATTCTGTGGAGCCATCTATGTTGGTGACCCTCAGGTGGAGGAAGTGGTGGGCCTCTTTCCATGAGCACAATTCTCAGTTTCCTTCAGTCCCTAGGATGCATTCTAGTCTCTGAGTGTCCCCACATGCTGATTTGGTTCCACTAGCCCTTCCCTTTACATACAACTTTGTTTAAAGTTTCTTCTTTTGCGTCATTTGGATTGATTACTGGTTCCTGCTGGTGCTTATCCTTGGATATTTCTCCCCATGGTGAGGAAAAGGGTTCTTTTCTCCTCTAGAGACTAAGCCAAAATCATTAAGTCTTTATCTCAAGAGCAATCCTGTCATTCACAGTAGAAGGCAGAATTAGTGCAGTATCTTGGAGTCTTTTTACTTGGAAGAGTAAAAAAATGTATACCAAATGGAAAGATGGCCAGTGAATCCCTACTATTTCATCATGGAGAGGGGCGAGCCCCTGGCCCTCCACCTCAGGAGGAGTAACACCTACTTGCAGCCGGGGAGGTGGTCTTTGCTAATGGGCCTCTTATCCAACTGATCAGCCAGCACATCTGTCACTAGAGTGTCACTGGAGCACCTACCATGGGCCCATCCTGTAACCTGTCTCTGAGGTTGGAACTGTGGAAGGATTCTATTTCACATTATTTGTGCATATAATATAAAGCCATCATCAATCTTGAGACCAGAAAACTTAGCAGGCCGTCTAGAAACAGATAGTATTATGGTTTATGTCTAGATGCTCCCCGGAGTCTCACACAGTTTTAGATGGGCCTTTTTAGAGGCTGCTGAGTGTACAGCATGTGACTGACTCACAGTCTGATGGTGGGATTAATGGCAAAAGTGTGACACTGCTCTAGGGCAGGTATCCTGCCCATAATATAAGGGACAGCAAGAAGCTTGTCTCACTCTCTTCCCTTGCTTACTTTTTCTGTCTTCCACACCATCAACTATTGTCCTCTGTCATGTGCTACCCTGCCTTGGAGCCAGCCAATTATGGACCAAAACCTTTACAAACTGTGAGCTAAATAAACTTTTCCTCTGTAACTTTGGGTGTGGGATATTTTGTCCCAGGAATGGGAAAAAAGTAACGAAGACACACAGAGATTCATGTTTCATTTTGGGATGTACACTTGTGTGTGTGAGAAAGTGTATGGTGTGTGTGTGTGTGTGTGTGTGTGTGTGTGGACATGCATACAGTTCCTCTTCCACCCAGATAATCTGAGAAAAAAAGGAAAGGCAAAGCAGCCAGATGTTGATCCTATTTGTTCCTGTGTACTGCAATTGCCAATGATTTTTTTTCTTCAATATATTATTTTATTATTAGGGGCATAAAATCCAAGTAGTGTGGTATGGGAAATAAAGCTCCATGACCTGTTCTCTAGTCAGCATCCATCCAAATCCTAGTAACTTACTGCTCAGCTCCTCCAAAAAGACTTCCTTGATCAGCCTCTTGCCTCTAAGATTTGCTGGTTTATTGTTCTTCTGCTTAGCATGTTTACCTTATTGCTCTACATGAGTTGTGAGAGATAATAGGTCTGCTTTTTGTGTTTTCCATGCTTCCCACAAGAATAAGCATGGATGAACACATTGCCAGTACTGGGTGGTCAGCATGTAATATGTTCCAGAAAGGAGAGGAGATGTAACATGACAGCCTGCAGGTCACCCCCTCACTTTGAGGCCCAGCAGTTGTCATTGCCCTTCACCACAGGCTCAGGAGCTCCAGCTTAATGTTGGTGCTGGGAATCCTCAGAACACATCCTGTGGACTACAGTGGGCCCTGGTATGGCCTGCTTCCTCCTTTTCTCTTACAGTGATGAGCACTGTACCTCAATCTCAAAGAAGATACTAGAAAGGGGACAAGTTCTGCACTCCTGTTGGACATGCTTTAGTCTGTTGATAGCACAAATATTCCTTCCATTCCCAAGAGAAATCTCTTCCTTAGTTACACAGAAAAATTGGTCAAGTCTTGCTCCTCACTAAGGTTAGCTCCTTCACCTGTAGAATAGATGCCATTAATTTCTTCTCCTTTTGGGATAAACAGAGTCATTTCTTCCTTTTTTGTCTTGTATAATCAACCTCTCCTTGATAGTCTTTCCCATAAGATTGTGAGAATTCTTCATCTCCATCCTTTAAACAACCAACCAGCCACTGTACCTTAAGCCTTCTTCAATCTTCTCTCTTTAGTGTCAAATTTTCAAAAAGACTGGTATATTCCCATGGTCTCCATTTCTTTCTCTTTCTTTGGCACTAGGACTTGAACTCAGGACCTTGTGCTTGCCAGGCAGGTGCTGTGCCACTGAGCTCTATCCTTAAGCCTTGTATTTCTTTATCTTTTGTTCATTTAACAACTTAATCCACTGTGGGTCAATTGGGATTTGGGCCCTATTATTCCACCATTAGCATGATTCTCCTGTGACCCAAATATTGGAAATCCAGTGAACCTTACAGTAGGTACCTGTGCTGGTCTTTTAGTAGAACTATATGCTGTTGTTGACCCCTTCCTTTAGAGCCATCATCTTTCCTTGGCTTTTGTGGCCTCCGCGATTGCTTTTCTACCATCTCTGGGCTGGCTCATCTGTATTTTCTCAGTCAGTGAAGGGTGAACCTCTCTTTTCAGCCTTTGCTTTGCTTCTTGGAGGTTTCGTTCACTTCCAGTCTCCACTCCCACCTGCACGTGCCTGGGCTCCCCTCCAAGCTGAGCAGAGATTTTGCCTCAGCCTTCTTCACATGGCTTAAGCACCCTTAAGATGAGGACATCTTCCTCATGGCTGTCCCCCCTCAGAGACCCTGAGCACTCAGCAATGATCTCCACCTCTGCAGCTATTCCACTCAATCGCCTGCATCAGCCAGTCCATCCCAACCCACCTCCAACACCACTCCTCAAAGATGGCCACCACTGGCCGATGAGATAGCTCAGCAATCTAAAGAGCCTGCTTGGGCAAGTTTAGGCAACTGCAGGGACTGCAGTTCAATCACCAGCACCACATGCTGCACTAGGCCTGCCCCCCGGGGGGTGCTGAGCCAGCCACAAAAAAAAGATGGCCACCATTGTTCATCATCATCAGCCTCCTCTAAACCACACGTCATAGGGGCAGGGGATCTAAATTTTTAAATTGTAGATTACTCTAAAGTCTTCAAGCTTGTCCCCACCACCAGTTTTTGACTATTTGCAGTCTACTCTATTCTCTTCAATGGAGCTTTGCAACACGCAAATGAATCAGGCCATCCTTCTGCTTCCTACTTTGCTTTTAGGAAAAAGACACATGGCCTAGTGTGCCCTGCATCATCCTGGGTGGGCACAGCTGCCCCTATCATGTCCTATCCAGCTGCATCACATGCATCCATGTCCCCCACTACACCTGCTCAGATTTTTGGTCCCTGATGAGTGCTGTCTCTATCCGGCCACACATTCGCTCCTAACTTTTTTTCTGCCTGAACCTGTTCAAATCCCTTCTCTGGAGCCAGGTTAGCTTTGACCTTCTCAGTCACCCTTCTTAGCTCACATTGTGACTTCCTCAGGGCAGCCTTCACCGAAGACAGGACCAGCCGCTGCTGAGCTGTGGAGAGGCTCAGCGGCACACACTGTTCCTTTCCAGCCCTGCTGGCCTCCCGTTGCACATGTCTTCTTACGTCATTTCGCTCCCCTATTCCTGTAAAAACTCTTCAAGTTCCCCAGGGCATAGGCCGTATCTTCCTTTGCACATCACTGTATTCTCACGCTGAGACTGCAGTAGACACTCAGGACCCATGGACTGAATGATGACAAGACCTTGGGAGACGAAAACGATGTCCTTTACCCTGGCCGCACAACCGGAGCCTACTAAGCCCCACACCTAATGCTCAAACCCTGGTCCAGCAACTTATAACCAAGAAAGTTCACTTGAAAGTCATGCTTCAGGCTTCCAGCATAAATTATATGCAGTTGTGCAAACATGTCAAAGTTTAGTAAATTGAATTTGTTCAATGTAAACAATTTTTGACCAAAATAATAACACAGCTTTAGAAAAAGACATTAGGAACCCACTTTTGAAGAGTTTGTATAATGTAACACACAAGAAAACTTTACTGTAATTATATGCAGACGTATACAAAGGATAAATGTTATTTACTTGCTCCAACCTCCATAAAATAAACCTGCAACCATGCTTCAGCTTGCTGCATTAATCCTAATTTAGAAATTGCCCCCACTAAAGCAGCAGGACCCCGTGGGTCCTCATCTTTTCTTCGTGTCAAAATTAGCCATTTAAATTAGAGCCACGTCGAGAGCGTAGGTGACGCCAGCGTCGGGGCTCCAGTCCGGGGAGCACTTAAAAGTGGCCACCTGAAGTTGATTAAAACCTTACCTGTCAAACCCAGTGTGACTACATTTGAAAATCTTTAATGTAATTAAGAGAAGCACATTATGGGAGGTCAAGTGACTTTCTTTTTGAATTCCACTTCTAATCTATCGTCAAATGGATGGAAATTGCAGGCTGGCCAGCCCAGGGAGTTAATGAAAGCTGCCGAAGCAGGCAGAGGAGGGGAGGAGGGGCTGACAGCTTGCGGGGGCTGGCCACTGACCCAGGGCCAGATGGGGGCTCTGTCTCCTTGCACTGAGTAAGGAGCCTGAGGGAGCCCAGCAAGCCACCCCAGCCCCTGCCAGGAGGCTGTGAGTGGAGGGCCCTCCCAGGCCCTCTTCTCTGAGCACACCAAGGCATGCAGGACAGGGGTAGCGAGCTGCAAGCTTATCGCTCAGGCAGATCTGTGGCCAGCACAGCAGCTGAGCCGGCCGAGTGCAGCCGGCGCCGGCCCTCGTCAGCCTTCACTCAGGGCCGTCTGATTAGCATCAGGGTCAGCTGGCCTCGCCAACAGCAGTAGAAGGGGGCACTTCCATCCGGGACCCACAGCTGCCCAGCCGGTGACCCCAGGCCTGTCCAGGGGACCTGAACCCTAGCTGACAGCCTTCAGCACCTCGAATCGAGGGAAGGCCCGGGAGGCCTGCGTGCTCCCCATGTTTCCCTCTGCACACCTGAGCTCCCGGCTCATGAAGTCCATCTCCCACGGTGCCGGGCGTGGCCCAGCTCTTGAGACCCTGTGGAGTCTGAATGCCAGAAGACCGCTCTGCTAGGAGATTAAATTACTTAATGCTTTGTTGTGTGTTCTAGCCCGAGGGTGCTGTTGACAGAAGGCAGAGTTTTCTCCTCTGGTTGCTGTTTCCCTCTTCTTTTTTTTTTTTTTGGAATTGCATTTGTCTACATTAGCAGAGGTATGTGTTTGAAAAGGGATTACATCTGTCAGAATGTTGCCACTTAAGATCTGCCCCCTTCTTTAGAAACTGACACGAGAATAAGCAACACGTTAGGTCTTGGCAGGGCGCTGGTGAGGACCTGACCTCCTTAGCCCCGCACTTTCCCCTGTGAGCTCGAGGATAAGCGGAAGGTGCCCGTGGAGAGGGAGGATTCGAGTCGCCTAGCTGGAAATTTCTCTTCATCTACGGAAAAGAGCGTGTGACTCCCGCGGTAGACGCAGTTTACGAGTTCTTCGGAGCAGCGTGGGCAGCCCAGGTCACGGCGCATGCACTAGTCAAAGCATCCCATTGTGCGCTCCATGACACGAGATTCACCCCAGAGTCCTCTGTGCTGCTGGAATTGCGGGGAGAGGCGGCAGTAGACAGAACGGGACACAAAGGGACAAGCTTTTCTTAAAAGGGCGCCCGGAAGCAGCTTCTTTTCTGGGTTTGAACTTGTTTAGGCTTGGACAGATGATAGTCCCTGCCCACTGTGGAAAAAGGAAAAGATGGATGAGAAGGCAGAGGGCTGAGAGAATGGATGTGAAAGGGGCTGGAACTCAGAACGGAGCTTGGCCGGAAGTCAGCGTCCGAGGATTCACCTCCATCCTGCTGCTGCTCCTTCTGGACCAATGGGAAACCCCTCTCTCCCTCCCTCCCTGCCTCCCCGGCATTTCTGAGGCACTTCAGAAAAGGCAGCTTTTCTGGAACATGGATCCGCGTCTCCAGGTGACAGGCAGCCCAAGGCCAGGCCAGCCACGCACTCCTCCACGCCTTCCCCTGCTAGGTTCGCTCCCCCAGCCACAAGTTCACAGGTAAAAGTGAACAGTTGCTGCGTGCTTCTCTCCCGGAGAGAGCTGTCTGCTCGCCATGGTAACCTTTTCTAAGGGTCCCGGCTGTCAAAATGAGGTGCAAAGTTCACAGAGCTCAGTACTGTGCCCTCTTTTTTTTTTTTTTCCTGAAGGGATCGGGGCTGGTTTGCAGCACTATTTAAAGCGAAGATGCCAAATGAAAAGTTCCTCGTTTTAAGTTGGTGCTTATACAAAGCTGCTTTGTGGGTTTTTTCGGCCTGTCAGACTTGTCAGGCCTAGTAAGAAAAAGTATATTGTTTCCAGCACTTGGATTCCTTTCTCCCTGACATCTGCCACTCTGTAAAGATGATAAATTCCTGCCTCATTAGCCAAGGGTGTGGGATTACAGGCTGACAACACATTAATCACCAGCCTCTGTGGCAGGCTGACTAGCAATAGGCATTGTTAACAAAACTTTTCTAATATGTCACTCTTCTCTATGACAGCCTGTAATCAATCATTGTGATTGACGGCGCTGATAGATTACACTATTTATACTTTGTGTAATGAAAGATAGTGTTTCCACCTACTGTCATTTCTGGGCTAGTGGTGGAGGACCAGTAAAGGGAAACAAACATGACAACAGGGCAAGCCCTTACCCCCAACCCCCCAAAAAAAATATCCACAGAAATCCTCCAGCACCCCAAGCCCAGGGCTTGGCCTCCACCTTTAGAAATCCCAACAGCACCATGGTAGAACTTCGGGAGCTGTTCTAGGGTGGGGTATGAGGGGGAAATGGGGTGGCCTGGGAGGGACATGTATTTGGGATTTTCGTAGAGTGAGCTCTTTGTGACAGCTATGGTCCCAGACACAGCTAGGTCAAGTTTACACAGGTAGAAGATTCCCCAAGCAGCCCCTCTCTGGCCCCTTGTCAGCTTACGCGTGTGCAGCGGAGTGTTCCGCACCTCCTCCCCTGCCAGATGAGAGATGATTTAGATGTTGATAAAATATTTGTTCTTTCCTGGCTCAGAGGGCAAATATTATCCTTGTTTTCCATTATCGTATGGCGTTGCAAAAGTCAACAGCACCCGCAGCAAGTACAAATCCAATACTGGGAGAGGGGGCCTTGCTGGCGGCCCTGGCCGCAGCTTGCTCTGCCCCTCTGGAGCTCACGGAGCTGCGAATGGGGTAGGAACAAATCTGCTGAGGTGAAATGCGTCCTGGCTCTCACTTGCTGAGTATTTTTGGAGGGTTCTTTCCGTCATTTTTATTTTTGTCTGGAAAGAATTTGTAAAGGATACAGGCTATTTTTGACATGCTGGGAGCTATCATTTCAGTGGAGTGACAACTGAGGATGCCCTCAGAGAAGGACAGTCACTGCCATGGATGGGGCCACAGCTCAGATGCTTGGGCCGCAGATACTTACTTGAATGCATCCTTTAAAAATAATTTTATGTACTGTTGACTAATGGGACTGAATGATTGTGGTACTTCCTTAAGGTGCTTCGAGGAACAGTTTGCCTAAATGAAGCGTTCTTCGTCTCTCAGGGACAGGCATGGGAGTCTTCCTACCAAACACATTCTCATCTTCATGTCTGAATCATCTTGGGATGGTGAGGAGGAGAGGGGAGAGGGGATTAAGAGGCAGAGTTGTCACTCTTCTCCCCCAATCGAGGTGGTGTTTGTGGGCCTCGGACACTTCAAGTGCCCCAAGTGCAGCAGTTGGCAAAACAGAAGGAACCTGAGACCTTCCCCTGGTGAAGCTGCTGTAGAGGAGGGGAGGCGTGGGGAGCCAGGGAAGCTAAACTTTAATCTCTCCGTGAAGTTTGAGTGAGCCCAGGATGATTAATGAGGGAGCAGACCATCTGATTAAGCCCCTCCGTGTCATAGGACATGATTAGTAGGTGACAGAGACGGTAACAGTATCCAGCCAAACCCTTGTTTCTTTCACAGCTCTGGCTGTTATATGATTAATGTCCCCAAGGGCTATCTTGGGGTCAGGCAGGGGAACCTGTCAGAACAGGTGGAAGTGACAAAATGGGCAGAAACTCCTTAGGGGGGATGAAAGTGGTGAGGGAGAGAATGGAGGGGAGCAGGGTGGCCAGATGGAGCCCGCGACCTTTCTCTGATCCAGGCAGGCACAGGGAGCATCGTGGGAATGGAAACGAGGAAGCTTCGCAGAGCTGCAGATGTTTCCCGGGTCCTCGATGCAGCAAGGACTGCCAGCTTGGGCTTGCAGGAAGCGTGGTGCGAGGTGGCACTTGAGTTCATGTTCTGAGATGGGTGGGAATGTGGCTGCTGTGGGCCCGGTGGGCCTGATGCAAGGGGCCACACATGTGCCTGACATGCACGTGATCCTGCAAACATTTTAGAACAAGCGATCATGGTGCAGTGGGGTGCATGGCACAGGAAGCAGGCAGAGGGGGTGTTTCAGTTGGCTGCTTTCTGGGCCCAAACCTTTAAACTATCTTGAATGCACTACCTGTACAAGACCTGGGGCTGGAAATGTAGCTCAGTGGGTCCTGGGTTAAAACTCTTAGAAAGAGGGAGAGATAGAAGGAGAGGGAGAGACAGAGACAGAGACAGAGACAGAGAGACAGGGACAGGGACAGAGGCAGGGACAGGGACAGGGACAGAGACACAGACACAGAGAGAACAAATAATAAGGAAAGCTAACAGAGATTTATAGAAGTGTAATTCTTAATGTCTAGGTTGAAATTTGGTCATCTCTAATTCCAACAACTGAGATTATAGTTTAGAAAATCAAAGCCCAGAGCATGGTGGAAGCCACAGCTATAATTTAGCCTTTCTATTCTGAGTTTCATGTTACAAGCCCTTGATGACTTTGTTGATCAGAAGCTCTTACATTTTTATTAGATGTGAGTTTCCCAGGAAGATTTTAGTCTATTCTCTTA
>PVKN010039163.1:0-10928 GCA_004027915.1 Capromys pilorides | reverse complement strand
CTACGTAACTCACAGCAAAAGCATAATGGGACCTGTGGTTCAGATGGATAAAAATGCACTGAAAATTTTAGTTAATTTAGGTATGGTAGAAAGCTCTATGTAATCTCCTATGGTCTGTCAGCCACTACCATATTATATTCTTTCTCAGAATCATCTCTCTCTGTCTCTCTGTCTCTGTCTCTGTCTCTGTCTCTCTTCCTCCTTCTCCTTTCTCCTTTCTTTCATTCTCTTTTTCCACAGTTTCACACTGTGTACCCATAATGAAATAAAGTAACATTAATGACATCATTAGTGACATCTTTAATATGTGAGTTATATTTGTGAGTTCCTCAATTACCAGGAGATCTCGGTACTTTTTTAAATTTCTCATCTGAAAAGGATTGTTTTATGAGTCCTCCCAGAACACAGTCTATATGACTGTCTTAGTTATTCTTTTCTCATTGCTGGGACAAATACCTGACACTCAAAATGAGGGCAGGAAAGGTTTATTTAGCTCACAGTTACTGGAGGTTTTAGTCCATATTCAGCTGGCTCCAAGGTAGAGTTGCACACGGCAGAGGGCAACCTTTCATGGCTGCAGCTAAGAGCCAAAGAGCTAAAGGGTGGGGGTAGCAGCAGCTCAAGCAGCTAACTACTCTTCCTTCCTTACACTGAAATGCAAATCACCTGCCCCAAGACAGGTGCAGCATCCTTTTGTACAATAATCAATTACAAATTCCAGAAGCTGCCCCATGACTGCATGAGGCTTTGGAGAGACACCTATGCACAAATCATAACAATGACATTCTCTCATGATTCACTACTCCATAATCTTAGGTCACTTAGAGACTCCAAACCACTTCCTCAGCATATGGAACCACAAAATTTTTGTTCCCAGGCTATCTCCAAGACTTGAGCCCCAATGGCCTTGCTGTTGAAAACATGGCCTATGCAACTCTCTAACATGCTAGCCTCCATCAGTGAAGGAAAATGATTCTCATCCTCTCAGAAAACAAAAAGGCAAATGAAGGCAACAAGCATGCACTGAAGACTCTGGGCCAGCTCAAATTCCCCAGAACAAGAACAGGAAATTTCAGGAATGGCCAGCCTCGAAGAGAAATCCCAAAGAGATTTGTTGCTGTAACCCCAAGAGAGAAATCACAAATCAGGTCTGAGGTTATCCAGTGCTTCCAGGAGAGCTACACTGTTCCCCACAGCTGTTCAGGTTCTCCCTTGTTATGTTTATCTTCTTTTTGGGAGGAATGCAGTATTTTAGCTCAGAGTAACTTTGTCTCAGACTTTGGCAGAGCTTCTCAGAACCCTGTGTTACTGGTATATAAGACCCAAAGGTGGCCTTTGCATATTGGGTTGGTTATTTCTTTACTTCAGACTGAGACCCATTAGCTCAAAAGCCCACTAGTGTCAAAATCAAGTTTTTACACACTGTAGCAGTATTGCCAACAAGCAAATTTTTAGCTATAAAGAACTTTCCTGTTCCGTATATCTCATGATGCCTCAGCAAACAGTTTTTACACATGGAAATGACAGAGCTTTGTGATCATAAGATTTCGAGCTGCTATGGCCCTCCAAAGACCTCTTGCCTGGTGAACTGGGGTGTCACATTACTATTACCCAGATACATACGGTCCCATTATGATGTCCCCCTCATAGCAGCCCCTATGCTGCAGGCCCTACACACCTCCATGCTATGGGTAGTCTCTGCCCTCGTGTGACCCTATTAAGCACCACCAACAAAGCTTTTTCTGTTCTCCTCCTTGTCAAATCTTGTTTTTCTCTTGATGGAATCCTTACATATGAACAGGAAGAGGTAGCACCCAAAAGGATACAGGGACTGGGAGACAGATGAACAAGAAATTCTCCAGAGAAATGAAAGCATCCTGGTGGTAGTACCCCACAGGCCTTCCCACCTTCTTCAACCCAGCTTAAGGGTTTCTTCCAAAGAACCTGGGTGAAAGTGGTCAATATAGATTGCCAGTGACAAGATTCCAATGCAGAGGTCTTCTGGAAAAGGAACTTCATCAAGCTGAGCGAGAAGATATGTGACACAGCTGAATATATTGGCTACTCAGCTGTGGAAGTGTGGTAAACAAACCTGTGTGAGCTCAGTGGCAGTCCACGAAAGAGCTACCTATAGGCAGAACATCACCAGTATTTTCCAGCCCCTGAACTAAAAGAGCCACTTTTCACTGTATAATTTCAGCATTCAATTTCCAACTTGTACTTCTTCCATATGTTATAGGTGACTACTGAATAGAGGCAGAACTGATGTATCTTAGCAACTTCAACTTACATTATTAGTCTGCTCTCTCAACCATATAAACCAAGCAATAGAGTTCCTCTTACTGAGGTTACTGGAATTTGCTGACTACTACAATGGAAGAGTAAAGAAGGTGGCTAAGAGTATTTGGCATCCAAAACCATCTACAGTCAGAAACATATTCTGGGAGAAATATATTTTGAACATCTTAGCTTCATGTGGTCCTTTCAGTTCTCATTAAAATGTGGAAATAACCATAAATGCTCCCCAGTACGAGAGGCATAGACTCCTTTAAATTTAGCTTCTCTACCCTTCCCCACCAAAGCTGAAGTCTTTCATTCTTTTCTTTGAATCTGGATAAGATCATGGTGTGGCTCATGGGACTTCAGCAGTGGGGCAAAAGCAGAGGCTGTGAAAGTCCTTGCTTGTTGGGCTTTGCTCCCTTCTGCTGGCAACTCTTTCACCATCGCCTAAACAAGTCCACCCAAACTGCTAGATATTGAGAAGCAACATTAAGCAAGATCCCAGCCACCCAGCCACCCTAGGTAAGGTCCCTGACCTGGACAACTAGATAAATCAGAGCAAACCTGCAACCTCTTAGTACTGTGAAATCCAGTAATTTACTATTTTAAGCCAATCCATTTTGAGGTGGTTTGTTACCCAGTACAGGGTAGCAGACACATTCACAATCCTAGAGCTTGGGTTAGATGCCAGCTGTGTTATATTTAGAAATGGGGCTCTCTGCCCACAAGGACAGAAACAATATCCCACACAGTACCAAACTGACTTCCGCTAGCTCCTCAACCTGTGGGGTGTAACAAACTGATTTTACCAGCTGGCTCAGTTTTTATCATCAAAGGAGGAGAGAGGTAAAGCCAATAAAATTGTCAATATTCCCAAGACTTTGTGGGAAGCACTTGACTCACTGGAGACTCGAGCATTTCCTGAGAATCTTATGGTTCTGTAAAGAATCTTCTAATTCTGGAAAGGGTCAAGTGGATGTGTGGTGCAGGGTAGAGCAAAACTTCTCAAGCTAGAGACATAGTTTTCATGTTCTTTGCTTTCCACTCCTCACAGTTCCATGAGGAGCAAGACGTGGGAGCTGGACATGCCCTCCGATTGTGCACTTGTTTGCCTTGGGAATATCAGATTGCTATAAAAGTATACAACTCCTTGTCCTTGGTGTCTGTTCTTATTTTGCAGCTGGCCCATAATACTTGGTGAGCCAGTGCTGGTGTACTGTGCCTCCCACACTTTGAGC
This sequence comes from Capromys pilorides, assembly GCA_004027915.1. Classification (NCBI taxonomy): domain Eukaryota; kingdom Metazoa; phylum Chordata; class Mammalia; order Rodentia; family Capromyidae; genus Capromys; species Capromys pilorides. Next base: position 7,410 of record PVKN010039163.1, on the reverse strand, counting down.
AGTTTTGCTGCGAGGTAACCTGAGACTGGTCCCTCAAGGGCTCCTAGACCTGGAACCAAGAGCTTCATTAAGGCACAAGTTGGAAAATAAAATTTTCCTTTGAGCACTGAACCAAGTGGCATTTCCTCAATCCCCACTGCAAGGTCTATGGGAAATCAAATAATAGGAAAGCTCGTACGGAGATCAGAACCCTTACTTAGGAAGGGCACTGGGCAATAAAACTTACCTCTTGGCAGTTAGCAACTGTCTTAGTCACTCTTCTCTCCTTACTGGGACAAATGCCTGACATGCAAGCTTAGGGAAGGAAAAGTTTATTTAGCTCACAGTTCCTAGAGGTTTCATAGTTCAAAGCAGCCTGAATTACATAGCAAGACCTTGAGATATTGCGATGCTGTGCCCAGGATGATAGGCTCCATACCTCCAAGAGGGGCCAGAAGGCCTCAGTTTGGGGTGGCAAGAGAGGTGCATGCTGTCAGTTTGATGGTTCGAGCCTCTCTGGCCCCACCCCTCAAGCCATGCCCTGGTCCTCTGGCCCCACCCCTTGAGCTGAGCACTTGGCCATCCCATGAGGCTTTCGGGCACAACTAGAAACAAAGCATAATGGCACCCCATTGGCTACAAAGCAGCAGGAGGAGGAACCATCATTCTATATTCATCTGTTGGCCAGTGTCAATGGTGGTGCTGAATGGGCCACTATCTACTCCCTGAAAGCTGCTTTAAGCACTCCAAGGTGAGGTCTACTCAAGGAGCTGCAGGCAGGAGTGCTCTCCCATCCTATCTTGCTCCCTGTGCAGCAGCCCCATGCTTTCAACAAGACAGCTCTGCACACTTAAGACCCATGAAATAGATGAAATATTTGTTGAGCTAGGGGATACCTTGGGAGGTTTCTCGGTAGACATGGAAGATTTCTAAAATGACTGAGATCTGTAATTATTATTTTATTTTTTTAAAAAAGCAGACCAAAATAAAACCCTGTGTATGGCCTTTTCATTTGTCAATTATATTATTTTTCTCCTTTGATTGAAATGTGGCATGATGGTGTTCTGAGGTGTTACCCCAAGTACTTTCCTTTTTGTTGCTCGTTGGCATTTCTCCGACACACACACTTTATGCATTAGACCTTTGCACTGGCTCTCTCCGCTGTCTGAAGTTCTCCTGTGGCCTACTTGTACTTTCCCTCTCTGGCTTGCATTTCTCTTCCAGGTATGCCCTCTGTGAGCGCGTCTCCCAAAAATTTAGGTGTTGGAAACTTAACTTGTCAATATGGCAGAGTTGGGCAGTGGAGCAGGGATGGGAGGAGTTTGGATCATGATAGTGGAATGTTCAGGAATAGATTCACACTTTCCTCAAGGCAGTGAGTTTTTTCTTTTGAAGAACTCAGTTAGTGATCACAAAAACAGATTGTTATAAAACAATCTGCCCCTCTATCTAACTTCTTTTGCCTGTGCCTAGTTGTTTCTTTATTCTCCACCATGAGTTGAAGCACTTTGAGGGCCTCACCACATCTTAAGGCTCCCCAGCTCCAGAACCATCAGCCAAAGCAAACCTTTTTTCTTTAAAAATTACCCAGTTTCCAGTATTCTATTGTATCAGTGGAAAACAAACTAAGGAAAAGTCTCAGTTTATTAATTTTTGGAAAGTTCCCTGAAATGCCTGGTTAGTAATCCATCTCCTATGTTTCCATAATGCCCTATGCATTCCCACAAATAGAAAAATCTATTGAATTAGAGTTGTCTTTATCTGCTAGTCTTTTGCTCAAGTGTCTACATTGAAAGAAGCATCATTTTGGGCAATGCTTGGCACCCTTACTTTCCACCTTGGAGCCTAGACAAATTTTTTCCCACAAGAAAAGGTGGAGACAAGAAGGGTCATTCTTTCACCAATGAAGTAGCGACCCAAGAATGTACCATCAGTGCTCACAAGCATATCCCTGGAATAGAAACCCAGAAATTTGCTGTGCAAGAGATAGGCTACTCCAGCTATAAACTGATACCAGGTTTAACAAAGCTGTCTGGGCTGATGGAATGAAGAATGTCCCATATGGTATCCTTGTGTGATTGTCCAAAAACAGTATAAGGATAAGCATTTACCAAACAAGCTCTATATTGTGGTAACCTATGTCTATGTTGCTACTTTCAAAATTGTATAGATAATCAGTGTACATGAGAACTATTCACTGATTGTCAAGTCAGTTATAAAACTGCCTCCCCAAGCACCATTTCTGATTCGAAGCTCTGTCGATGGTTGTATAATAAAAATAAATATTAAGTCTGCAGTTCTGAGCAGAGGGTAAGTGACCCAGTTGGTCACAGATTTGAGCTTTTAACCAAACTATTTTTGCATGTTTTCTTGTGCAATTTGGAAATGGAAGAACTTGTAATCCTGTCATCAGTGTGACATACTGTATGCTGGGAAACTATACCTGACTTATCTCACACAAAGACTAACATAGAGTAAGAAACTTCAGGCTGATCATTTATATCTGTCATGGCTGGACCCTGAGAACCAGAAATAAGAGAAATAAAGAGAACTCAGGTCCTGGGGCCCCTTTATGATTCCAGTTCAGGTTCACACGTCCTTATAATGAACTGTTTTCTTCTTGTTTCTATTTGTAGCAACCAGAATGCTAGCCAGCACACCTTGATTGACCACATTTTCTAAGTCATAGCTGGAGAGCCTTTCATTCTTTTGGATTAGGAAAGTTAAAACAGCATGTTGCATTTTTACCAGAGGATTCCTAAACGCTGCAGGTAAGCACTTGCAGCACAAGGCAGGGATGACTGGAAACGCTGCAGAGGTCACATGCCTGCCTGTCAGCTCCACTTGGGCCACTTTGACCTGTGCACCAAACTGAGGACAATCAAATCTCATAGCCCTTGCTTTGCGCTGGCAAACTCGGAGGGTCACCCTCCAGTGTTCCTTAGGGATCAGGGTGAGCTACCTACCTTCTGCAGCATCTCGCCCCTGCCACGGCTTCTCTTTGACTGCTCTGCCATCCCATGCCTACTTCCAGTCTGCTCTGGGGCACTTGCCTAATAAATCACTCATTCCTGACTATACTCCTGGGGAACTTGATTCAAGGCAATTTCTCACATCTTTTCTGGAATGTGGAAAAAGAAGCGGGGTAGTAAGAGGAGTAGAGAGAAAAAAAAGAAAAGAAGGAAATTTATTTTCAGTTTGGATTACCTTACCTTGGTCATGTCCTCATGGCACATGAGCTTCAAGTTTCTTTCCACCTACTGTTTCATGTAACTGTTGTCACTATGTCTGAACCTATAAAGATACTATGACCTTTTAGATTTGCAAAAACACTTAATAAACTGAAATAATCTCAGAATCACTGGCATTTGATGGGCTGAACATACCAGGCCATTGTGTTTTAAAACTTAATTCATTGTCAACATTTGAACATGCAATCATGTGGAAATCCATGTTTTGATCTTCTCTTATAAAACCAAGAGTTTTGATTTAGTAGTGCCAAGCCTATATTATTATATGACAGTTGTCATTTAGAACTGAATGACTCATGATTAAATATTAGTTGAGATAGAATGGGTTCTGCTGAAATAGCAAATAGACTACATAGGTAACTTAATCCAACAAAATATTATTTCTCATTCAATCAAAGTCCAGGGAATAGTGGTGAATTATATTACAAAGAATGACTAAGAGATCCAAGATTCCTCCTTTTTGTGACTCACTCTATCAACAAATAGCACTCAAGGTCACTTAAGAAGAACAGAGAATGAGATAAAGGTAATGCTGGCTCTTAGTCACCTAGTCCAGCATTTTGCTTCAGAGTCCATTGACCAATGCTTATCTAATAGATCCCAAAAATGAGGAGGGATATATTGGAGAGTATACATTGTCTTTTTATCGTGGCTCCCCCATAGTTATTTGCATTCTCTATTTTGACAATTTTCCTATTGTATCTCTGATGCTGAAATTAATTTGTCATTTATTATCTTACTCAACTCTCTTCACTCATGATATTACTCTGGGTTAAAGGAATCAGCATGGAGTAGCCAAATAGCTCAGCTGACTAAAGTGCCTGCTGAGACGGGCACAGGGACCCCAACATTTGAGCCCCAGCATGCCATGTTGCCCCCCTTTTTTCAGAGAGGATGACTGATACTGGGAGTGGTAACACACGCCTGTAATCACAGCACTCAGGAGGCTGAAAAACAATAGGATCAGTAGGAGTCCAACCTATGTAGTAAGACCCTATGGTCCCTGTAAAATACATAAAAATTATTAAAAAATTTATATGTAAAATACATAAAAATAAATAAATCAGTATGACACTGAGAAAATATCTGGATCTATAATACCCATTTCCTTCTTCAGGACTGACACTGACTGAAATAGCCAAGAGGCCTGGACACACCTCCCCAGGAAGCAAAAAATCCTCCCAACCTCTAGACAAGCCTCCACTGCTCATCTCGAAAATACTTTTTCTTTTTTTTCTCAAAATACTTTTCTGATGAGCAGAGGTAACACCCAGTTGTTTCCAGGATCAGGCCTGTGATATGCAAACTTCTCTATTTCCCTTTTAAAAGACGCAGGGCCACTAGGAAAAGACCTTTTTGACCAATTTTTTTTTCTTTGCATAGCACTAATTACCTCCCCCAGGAAAACAATGTGCAAAATGATGACTGAAACCAGCCCACAAACCTCATTCAACACAGAAAGTCGTGAAAATTTATCCATGTGGCTGAAACAAGCATTTGCTGGTTAGCCAGGAATGAAACAATCACTTAAAACTTCTGTGGAAAATGATATCGGAAGGACAAAGAGCAAGATTTTGAATATTTCCTACAATTATTACTTCGTAAGCTACAAATTATTGTATGGACCAATCTAAAACTGGCTCATTACAGGTCCATTTCTACCTTGATGTCTTGTATTAAACTTAGACTTCAGGCCAGGGATATAGCTCAGCAGCATAAGTGCCTGACTGGCAAGAACAAGGTTCTTAGTAGGTTATTTTTTTTTAATTAATTAACTTATTTTTTTATGTTATGGCCAGCTCAGCCTGCCCTGGTGGTGGGGCTGGTGCAGCATGTGGCACAGGGGTTCAAACCACAGGCCCTGCAGTTTTCTAAGCTTGCCTAAACAGGTGCTTTAGACCACTGAGCTATCTCACCAACCCTCCTTGATAGGGTTTTTTGTTTTTTTTTTAATAGCACAGTACAGAGATAACAAAGATAAAAGAAACCTTCATTAACTCCAAAGACAGGGAGAACATGGAGGGCAGATGGGGCAATAGATTCTCTGTCCTAGAGAAACCTGAGGTTTTTATGGACTTTTGTTGGGGGTGGATTTTGAGGGGGATGTTTAGAAATACTTAAGGAGCTGACTGGGGTCTTTCATGTGATGGCATGAAAGGTGAAAGGAAATTGTACTCTGGAGTGGGTTGGAGAAGAAGGGGGAAGGTAGTCTCTGGGAAAGTAAGCTGTTGTTTTAAGGGCTTCAGTCATATTCAATGACCACCATAATAATTCAGCAATGCATACTAGGGCAGGAGCGTATCAATTAGTCCTGAGTTCAATCACGGGTAACAAATTAAAAAAAAAAAATTAGACTTGAAACTCTTATCTTTAGACTAGAGGAAGCCTAAATCCAGGTAATATCAGTCAAAAAGCAAATAAGTCAGTTGCTATCTTCTACAGCTGCAAAATCCTCCACAAAGTACTAACAGAAATATGAGGTGACGCATGTAGGTAAGCTATAAACTACTGAAAATCACATTATAAAAAGTAAAACCAGTGTGCTATACTTTGACTTGCAAAGGTTTTTCACAAGCCCATGTGACAAAGGCTTGATACACACTGAGATGCCAATGGGAGGTGGCAGAACTTTGAAGACTTCAGTCCTCATAAGAGGACTTTAGATCCTCACTGGTGTGTCTCTAATAGGACTGTGAAACCTGGAACCCTCACATTCTGCTTCCTGACCCTGGGGGAGGGGGTTCCAGACCACACTCTTCAGGAGGCACTGGGGCCCTGGCCCCACAACAGGCCAGAGGGCGACGGCAAGTCGTGGACTGGGACCTCTGAAACTCTGAGCCCAAACAACCCTTTTCTCTTTACAAGCTGAAGAGCAATCCTATATTATTTACTGAAGATGGAGATCTCCTGTAGAGGATAGCAACCAATAGATTGCCAGGATAGCAGCAAAAGGGAATTGTGGGTAAAGGCTATACTAGCAGTGGGTCTAGAAGAGTGTTGTGCTGTGGGTCCCTCTAGAAACCAACCTGAAGGCAAGGATGTGGTGCAGGTTATTAGAGAGGTGATTTAAGAATCCAAAGTAAAAGAATTGGCAAAGTAAGGGAGGAAGGGAGAATAAAGCCAACATGAGATTATTTTATGAGGGTTGCCACTTTGGCACTTGGAGCTCAGTCCTTCTGGGCACTTCTGAAAGACTCCCCTATCTTAATGGCATACTTCAGAACAGTGGTCTGATAATTTATATTAAGCTGAAGAACAGCATTGTTCTGAAACAGAAAGATCTTGGTAATAGACATAGAGACATTTTTTAAGACCCTCTAAGTCTCCTTCACCTCATCTGGGGTTGGAAATTGTCCTGGAACCATTAAATCTCTCATTTGTACCTGTGCACAGGCTGTGATGCCAAGGGAAGCCCACTGTAGCTGTCAGCCTCTGCACAAAGCTCCAGGTAAATGCAGAGAAAGCCTGAGGGTTAGAAGAGCCACAGGGGCTCAACCGGGCTCTGTTGGTGGTTTTTTTGTAAAATATCTTTTCAGGAAGTGTACATGACATGGAGTGAGTCACACACATTTGAAGTAACAACTTGATCAGACTGTATTCTGCCATTGTTGTCTGAAAAATTACTCCTTCTTGCACATAGAATTATGCTTGATGGTTTATCTTTCTTTCAGTCTTTTTAATTCAGTTACTTCACTCTTGTCTCATTTGCATTTTTTAAATCAAAAATACACTGTTGGAAAGGTATGGTGGTGAGTGCTTATAATCTCAAGATGAGGCAGGAGGATCACAAGTTTAAATCCAATCTAGGCAATTTAGCAACTTAGTAAGAACTTTTCTCAACATAAAAAAAAAGCACTAGGATGTAGCTCAATGTGAAGGCCCTGGGTTCAACCACTAGTACCACACAGCTACATTTTGTGGGGTGGTTTGGTATAAAATGAAAATGTAGAGTTCTTGTTCAGAAATCTTTGAAGTTTCAAGATAGAAACTTCATGGTATTAGGCCAACACTGAGATCTTTCTAAGAGTAGCACCTTATACAACTGCATAGGCCACATTCAAATGAAATTGGTCCTGTTCTCTCTCTCTCTTTTTTTTTAACCTCTTCTTATAACTTCTTTTAAAAATCCATCAGTTTATGAGATCTTCTTATCACTTATTTTTTATCAATTTGAGTATAA
>PVKN010039162.1:0-10933 GCA_004027915.1 Capromys pilorides | reverse complement strand
TTGTTTGTTTGTTTTTTGTGGGACCAAGGTTCGAACTCACTACCTTGCACTTGCCAGGCAGGCACTTGTGCCATGGAGCTATCTCCCCAGTCCCTAAGTTTTGATGGTGACAAACTTCATTCTTTTCAGGCGAGGGATGATCTGAGCTCCTAGTTTCTTGAAAAAAAAGTTTTGAAAGTTATCTACATAGATTTCATTTAAATTATGCAGCAGTCTATAATTAATAATAATGTCCCAGCCGGGCATGTGGCGCATGCCTGTAACCCAGCCATTGGGAGGCTAAGGCAGGAGGATCAGTGTGAGTTCAAGACCAACCTGGGCTACAAAAGTGATCTCAAGGCCCGCCTGAACTGCATAATGAGACCCTGTCTCAAAAAGACAAAAATAATAATAATAATAATGTCCCAGATCTTGTTTAATGAGGAGCTCCATCATCAGATCAAGTGCGTTGATGATAAAAATATGCGATGCAACAACAACAAAAATAAACATCTTTTTAAAAGTTTTAAAAAACATCAAGTGCAGTATTTCGTAACTATAAGGATGACGACCACTAGCAGAAGGATGGCAGCAGCCAAAGCCAGCGTGGCTTTTATTTTGCGTCCCTGCCACCACATTTGCCTTGGCAGCTGTTTGGATCTGTTGCTAAATGCAGCTGCGTTATCCGATAAGCTTTCTGGCTTGTCCTGCGGTTCATCTAGTCTCTCCTCTCTTGCAGTGACCTTTGTGATATTTTCTTGCCTGGCTTCATCCACCTGATTCTGAACAAGCTTGACTCTATCATTGCTAGGTCCAAATCTTGATCCAGATGGTCCCCATAGAAAAAAGTTTCCTTCTTCATCCGAATCATCTTCCCAAAGATTTCTCCTTTTACTTTTCACGAAACCCGTGACATCATCAGCGTTTAGGCGGCGCTTACGCTTGGGAGGCATACTTTTTACTCCTGGACTACTTTTTTATTTCCCAGTATTCACCAGCCAGACACTTGCTTCTGACTCTGGCACTTCCGGTCCCAGGACGCCGTCCTGCACCAGGCTGCCCCGGGCTCGTCCCTTCCCCCGTCCCGGGGTGCCCCTCCATTCCAATTCCTATTCCCCTACACTGCTCCTACCCACACCCCAGTACTGGGCTTCCTTCCTCCCACACCAGGGCCCCCAGCCTTCCCCACTCAGGTCTGCATCCCCAGACCGAGGCCAGCGCCTGCCCAGCTGGACGTTGGGGGGCAGTGGGCTGTTTACTATCCTATAATTTATTTCTGCTTCTATAGTAAGAGATTCATAAACCATTCACTCACTTGCTTAGGCCTGGTAAATAACATTGCTACAAAAATTTCCAATCACTAACTGTATTTTCAAAGCCTCTTTGACAGGTAAACAACATCTTCTTACATTAGAGAACTTAAACAGAATACAGTTCAGGAAAACAATTCATTTTTTGTAATCTGCTTGCCGAAATATATTAGATCTGGGAGACTGAGGCAGGAAGATCACAAGTTTGAGCCCAGCCGGGGCAATTTAGTGACTTGGTGAGACATTGTCACAAAAAAATCAAAATAAAATAAATAGGGCTGACGGTATAGCTCAGTGTGATGGCTCTGGGTTTGAGCTCCAGTGCTGAAAAAAAGGACTGATCCATGCTGAACTGCAGGAAAATCCATCCTGAAGTCTAGGTGTGTTAATTGTGAACCAGTGCCTTTCATACATGCTGTCTGCCTCCCATGATTGTTGTGAGGACACTGCAGAAAAGAGACTTGTTCCTCTGTAAGCCTCCTGCTCAGTGCCTTTATCCATCTCTAAAAACTGGAGGCATTGGGCTGGCAAGATGGCTCAGTGGTCTAAAGCGCCTGCTTAGGAAAGCTTAGGCAACCACAGGGACTACGGTTCCATCCCTGGCTTTGAAGCATTTTGCCAAGTGAGAGAAGCCAGACCCCAAAGACTACACATTGCAGGGTTCAGTTTCTGCAACATTCTGGGGAAAGCAAAACCATGGGGCACAAAAGCAGATCCATAGTTGTAGGAGTATGGAGAAATTCTGGGGGTGGTTGTTGCGGCCATTCTGTGTGTGTGTGTGTGTGTGTGTGTGCACGCGTATGTGCATGCACGTGCATGTGCACACATGTTGCTGGGCTGAGACCCAGGCCTTGCACATGCTAGGCAAGCGCTTGGTTGTGGGAGTGATTGTACACGTGGTAAATACTCATAGATATACTAAAATTAATTTTACGATATGTGAATTATGTCCTAATTGCAAAGAAACTCTGCTTGGTCCTTGGTACTTTGAAAACCTCATTGTGACTTTCCTTTTCCTTTTTCTTTTTTTTTTTTTGTACTGGGGATCCAACTCAGGGCCTTGCACTGCCCAGGCAGTTGTTGAAGCCACTGAGCCATCTTCCTGGCCCTGTTGTGGGTTTCTTACTGGACACAGGAATAGAGGCTCCTGGAGCAGGAGAGGGTTACTGGGAGCTGGCCAGTCTTCCAGTCTCCTGGGCAAGTGTATGGCAAAGGATAAAAGACAGTAGACAAAGAGGTATTCAGGAGCCTGAAGGTCAGTGAGCTCTTAGGGCTAAGACCCCGACTTCTGCGGACTGGCCGCTCTTTATTAGGATCCATAACATCAGGGACGGGAAGCGCAGGGAACAGATGAGGCAAAATATGTAACAATAAGGTCTTGTGGACATGGATCAAAGACTTTCCAAGCAGCAATTTTTTTTTTTTTTTTTTTTTTTTTGTCTTTTTGAGACAGGGTCTCGCTGTGCAGTTCAGGCTGGCCTTGAGTTCACTTTTGTAGCCCAGGCTGGTCTCAAACTCACACTGGTCCTCCTGCCTCAGCCTCCCAAGTGCTGGGATTACAGGCGTGCGCCACCACGCTGCAAGCAGTAAATCTTTGCTTAATGAGAGATCTGGGGTTTTTTTTTCCTCTGAGGTCATCAGTTGTTGCCTTAGAACTCGGTGAGATTTAGTGCCCTGGGCTGCAGGGTGCCTTCCCTTCAGAGACCTCCCAGGCCACTAGAGGCCTCTACCGTGACCTTTGGCATGGAGAGTGCTGTTTCTGCATGCCAACCACTGGCTCATGGGCAGGGCACTTAGGCCCATGTGTTAATACAGAAAGCCAATTGGTTAATTCCAGAGCCTGCTCAGTACAGCTTCCACGTAGTCTCTGTCAAAGGGTGGGACGCCAACCCCCTCGGCTGAGATCAGGGAAATCTCTTTCCAGGGAGTTTGTCAAGGAGAAAAAGTACCGGACAGAGGCTGAACTCTTTGGGTGGAGCTTCGTCTTTGAGGACTTGGTCTCCAGTGAGCTAAAAAACCCTGAAGCCCAGCAGATGAAGGTAAGGAGACAGATCCTGCAGCTGAGGAGATAGGAGAGAGTACTGGTCCAGAATACTGTGGGATCAGGGTCACCCAGGCCACCTTGCACAGGAAGACCTACTCCAGAGCCGGAGGCTGAAAGGAAGTAGGGAAACCGTTGCAGAGGAGCCAGGCCAGTGTGCATTCACGGGAGGGGTCGCTGAGTTTGTTCTTGGGTATGGCAGTTGATAAAAGTTCAGAAGAATGAGGAATTCTGCACTTTCTGCACCCTGAAAGACCATCCGGGCCCCTAACGCTGGTGGTCAGATGCCCTGTGAAGATCTGGCCACAGCACCCCGCACCCCTTCTTCCTTCTGCAGCCGGTCCTCTGGTGGCTTCCTGTGGAAAGGGCGTTTTGGAGGCAGGTAAGTGCCAGCTCCCCCACCCCACTGTGGACTGCTTCTGGCTTATTCTGGGGACTCGGCTCCACCAGACCCCCACCCCCCCAGAGATAGCAAGCTGTAAGCGGGGGCCTGGGCTCCCGGGACAGCTCCCAGCGGTCCTCCACCCTCCCTGCCTCCCCTGCTGCCCACCTGCTTCTTGGGCGTCTCTGTGGCCCCCTTGCTGGCTCTAGCCAGTGCGCACCGTCCTGCTCCATCCAGCTGTGGAGCTGAGCTCAGGCCCCAGGTGGGTGCAGGCTTCCTGTCCCAGGTCTCACCCGCTCCCGGTGTCAGCCCGCAGGTCCTGGCTCCAGCATCCGGGACCGGCTGGAGCTGCCTGTGCTGCATGTAAGCTGGAATGATGCGGAGGCCTACTGCGCATGGCGCGGCCGCCGGCTGCCCACCGAGGAGGAGTGGGAGTTCGCTGCCCGGGGTGGCTTGAAGGGTATGGATGCCAGGGCTGTTCCCTGTCCTCGCCCCAGCCTGCCGGCTCTGGGAGCTCTGCAGAGTGGGAAGGGGCCATTCCTCTGCGCTGCGAAGCTGAACCATCCATGGTGAGGGATCATTTGTGGTGGCACCAGTGTCCACAACACCCGTACAAACCCATAAGAAAGAGAAGCTAGAAGGATGGAAAGAAAGCAGACATACGCCATTGTATAGTTGGAGAGATTCCACACTATAAATTACTTTTTTTAAAAAATGTATTTAGTACAGGGTCTACAGGGTCACACTACACAGACTCGTAGTAATCCTCCTGTTTTTAGCCTCTCAAGTGCTAGGATTACAGGTTTGCACTACCATGCACATTTTTGTTTGTTTGTTTGTTTTGTTTTGTTTTGCGGGACCAGGGTTCAAACTCATGACCTTGCACTTCCAGGCAGGCACTTGTGCCACGGAGCTATCTCCCCAGGCCCCAAACATTTCTAATGTTCTTTTTTTTTTTTGGTGGAACCAGGGATTAAACTTGGGACCTTGTGTTTGCCAGGCAAGTGCTTATTCTACTGAGCTATCTCCCTGGCCCCTCCAGTCTTCATTGTGGTTTTTTTTTTTTTTTTTTTGGGGGGGGGGGGACCCAGGGTTCAAACTCATGACCTTGCACTTGCCAGGCAGCTACTTGTGCCACAGAGCTATCTCCCTGGCCCCAGTCTTATGAATTACATTTCAGTAAATGTCATTAAACAAGGTGAAGTGGTGTGCTCCTGTAACTTTGGCATTTGGGAGGCCGAGACAAGAGAATCATAAATTTGAGTTCTGCCTGGACAATTTATAGAGACTCTTCAGTTTTTAGTAAAAATCTAAAATGGGTTGGGGTGTATCCCTAGCTCTGATCCTCAGCACTGAAATCAATTAATAAATAAAATAGAACAATGTAGAGCCGATCCAATGTCTATACCTATAATCCCACACTTGGGGGGCTGAGGCAAGAGGGTCATTCCAAGTGCCAGGCCAGCTTGAGCTACAAAGTGAGTTCAAGGCCAGCCTGAACTGCGTAGTGAAACTCTCTGTCTCAAAAAGACAGAAAACTGCTTAGGCAGATGCAGGGGCCCGGGTTTAATCCCTTGCATGCCATACCAGCGCTGGCCCTGCCCCCTGGCCATGCTGACACAGCAGATTGAGTCTGGGTGTGGTGGTGCACGACTGTAATCCCATCTCTTGGGAGACTGAACACATGTGGATCACTAGAGTCTGAGCTCCGTTGTAAGACCCCATAGACCCTGTACCAAAATACAAAAAAAAAAAAAAAAGTAGCAAATCAGAAAATGAAGGATTCCCAGTGCAATGTGCCTCTTTCTTTGTGGTTCCTGCTCTTCCCACAGGTCAGGTTTACCCGTGGGGAAACAGGTTCCAGCCCAACCGCACCAACCTGTGGCAGGTGAGCACCCTCTCCTTCTCAGGCAGCAGAGCCCTGCCCTTGGTCAGCCCTGCGTACGGCCCTGTGTGCAGAGCAGAAGGCATCTGCGGGGACATTTCTGCGGGTTAAACAGGCACTTGTCTCGAGTGACGTGAAAGAGGGGGCGACACACACCTGTAATCTCAGAACTCTGGGAGGCTGAGGCAGGAGGATCACAAATTTAAGCCCAGCCCAGACCCAGGCAGCTTAGCAAGTTAGTAAGACTCTGCTTCAAAATTTAAAAAATAAAACAATAATAATAATAATAATAATAATAATAATAATAATAATACCACCTTTAAAAGGGACTGGGATGTAGCTCAGTGCAAAGTTCTCCAATCAGTAGTCAATACTGAAGGAAAAAGAAAATGTATCCCAGCATAGGACATGCGCGCAGTGCCTGGCACTGAATCATGTTGTTCCGACTGAAGGGTTTTGCCCTGTGCCTTAAGGTTCTAGGGTTGGTACCCAGGCCCTGTGCTCGCTGGACAAGCACCGTAGCATAGCTGCATTCCCAGGCCTGTCATAGGTTTTACAACGAGAGCGCTGTTGTGCTTTAAGGAAGAAATGTCTGCCGCTTGTTGCTGGTTTGTACAGGACAGCTGAGGACTGCGGGGCTGCAGGAAGTTTTTGAATTTGAGGCTGTGGCTGTGACCCAGCCTCTTGACTCTTAAATTATGTGAAAGTGGAAATCCAGAGGAAGGCAGCCTGTTGGTCGTGGCATGTACACTTGTAATCCCAGTGCTCAGGAGGCTGAGGCAGCGAGATCTGAGTTTGAAGCCAGCCTAAGATACACAGCGGAACCCAGTCTCCAAAAAACCCAAGGTGCTGGTGGAGCAAGCCAAACCGAAGAAGGGGGTCTAAGAAGGTGGCTGACGGGTTGGAATGCGTCAGCATGAAAGGGTCAGATTCAAGCATGCATCCAGGCGTGGCTGAGTCCTGATGGTGTCCCGTTACCCACATAAGGTGATCTGCCCAGAGTGGTCCAAGGGACAGACCATATAGTGAGACCCTAACCCAAGAAATAAATAAATAAGTATTTTATAAAGAAAGCAGGGTGCTGGAGAGATAGCTCAGCTGTCTAAAGCACCTGCTTAGACGAGCTTAGGAAAGTGCAGGCTGTGGACCACTGTGGTTCTATCCCTGGCGCCACGTGCCACACAGCTTCAGCCCCACCCCCAGGGCGGGCTGAACCAGCCACAAAGGAAAAAAGAAAAAAAAAGCAAGTTCACTCAGCTTACAGTTTTGCAGGCTAAAAGCCCTGTATCCTAGTCTTGGTTTCTGGCAAATCAAAAGTCATCCTGCTCCCAGCCCCATCATAAGAGGGAGAAGCAGAAGGGGACAAGCGACATCTCTTCGTAACAACCCACTTACTCACAGGAACTAAGTACAAAACCTGGCAGTCATCTCCTAAGGGGATGGCCCAGTGACCTAATTACCTCCATGTAAAGGTCTCACCTTTTTTCTTTCTTTTTTACTTGTTGTTTTACTGTATTTGGTACAGGGTCTCACTATACAGCTTGAACTCGTAGTGATCCTCCTGTTTTCAGCTTCCCCAGAGCTGGGATTACAGGCCTGTGCCACCAAGCCTGGCACTGGCTAGCTCAGTGTGCCCGGGGGGCATGGCTGGTGCTGCATGTGGTGCTGGAGAATGAGCCCTTGTCCCTGTGCTAGCCTGAGCAGGCACTTAGTCCTCTGAGCCATCTCTCCAATCCTTTTTTTATTTTTTAAAAATACTTTGATTGATTGATTGATTTTGATAGGGTCTCACTATATAGTTCAAGCCGGCCTTGAACTCATGCCGATTCTCTTGCTTTAGCCTCCCCAGTGCTGGGTTTACAGGCGTGTATTGAAACAGTGTTGTTCTGTTTTGTTTTATTTGTTTTGTGACCTTTCCTTGTGTAGTTCAGGCTGGGCTTGAACATACTGTGTAGCTCACACTGGCCTTGAACTCTGAAGGGGTGGGATTATAGGCATGTGCTACCACAACCATCTTAAAGCTCAGTTTGTTTTTTCTGTGTTTCAATTTTTGGTTTTGGTCTTTTTGAGACAGTTTCACTGAACACTTGAGGCTGGCCTTCAGCTCACTTTGTAGCCCAGGCTAATCTCAAACTCACAATGACCCTCCTGCCTCAGCCTCCCCGAGTGCTAGGATTACAGATGTGTGCCACCATGCCTGGTTTAAAGCTCAGGGTTTTTTCGTTTGTTTGGGTTTTTTTTTTTTGCAGAACCTGGGATTGAACTCAGGACCTTGTACGTGCCAGGCAGGCACTTGTGCCTCTGAACTATCTCCCTGGCCCCTGAAGCTCAGTTTTTTTTTTTTTTAATTAAATGATTTTTTAAAAACTTTATTTATGCATTTATTTATATTCTGGCCAGCTCAGCCTGCCCTGGGGGTGGGGCTGGCACAGCATGTGGTGCCGGGGAAAGAACCACAGTCCCTGTGGTTGCCTGAGCAGGTGCTTTAGACTGCTGAGCTATCTACCCGGCCCCTGAAGGTCAGTTTTAAGACAAAAAAATGAACAAGTTGAACAAATGATGTCATCAAATAACAGTCACATTTTAAAGAATTTTGCCGGTGAAGAGCAGGCAGGCAGGAAGGTTGAGGCAGGGCAGGTGAGAAGGGGTTACAAGTGTTGGTGGCAAGAGGGAGAGATGTCGAGACAGCCTGGGGTACCCGTGACCCCAAAAAGGCTGGGGAATGGCTCTGATGACCATGGAGAAGCAGAGATGCCTTTCTTCTCAGAGCATCATGGCCGCAGGTGGTGAGCATTAGCTGAAGTGGCCAAGGGTGGGTGAAGCAGGCACAGGTGAACCTGACACAGACTATGGTGGGCCGCGTGGGAATGTGGTCCTGGAGGTCCTGCGGGGGACAGCAGACACCTGGATGGGAAGCCCAGGTCCCATCGGTACCCTGCCCTGTGACAGCAGGGCGAAGACAGCTGGGCTTTGCTTCTGGGTAGTGTGATCTAGCCGTGGACAGCCTGATCATGCTGTGCTGTCATTTCTGCCATCAGGGAAAGTTTCCCAAGGGTGACAAAGCCGAGGATGGCTTTCATGGAGCGTCCCCAGTGAACGCCTTTCCTCCACAGAATGACTATGGTAAGGCTTCCTGCAGGTCACTGTCAGTGTTGCTCGTGGGTTGCTCAGTGGGATGGATCCCCATGCTAAATGGGGAGGCACAGTAAAGCACTCCCAAGCCCCATCTTCCACACAGGACTCTATGACCTCGTGGGGAACGTGTGGGAGTGGACTGCGTCACCCTACCAGCCTGCGAAGCAGGACATGCGTGTTCTCCGGGGCGCGTCCTGGATTGACACCGCTGATGGCTCTGCCAACCACCGGGCCCGGGTCACTACCAGGTGAGGTGCCTGGCCCAGGGGACCCCAGCTCAGGGGCAGGGTGGGCGCTGCTACTGCCCCCCACTTTCACTGAGTTATAGGCAGGGAAGAGAGCGACCAACATGGTGGCCACAGAAAGCAAGAGGGACCAGCATAGCTGGGGACCTTTTTCTACCAGCTCTCACATGTGGGGAGACATCAGGGTCCCCTCTCATCCTCAAGGCCACAGGACAGGAAGCGAGTAGAAGGCCACAGGGGTGGGTCATTGCCAGTGGGCATGGAATCACTGGCTTTTCCCACTGGAGGCGCACAAAACCTGCTCCATAATCTCTGCTTGATGATGAAGAGTGGAACATCCAGGGTCCTGTCTCTCAGGGCCCCAGCAGGGCCTCTGCAGTGGGCCTGACCAGGCTGCTGTTATCTCCCACCTCAGGGTCTCGAGGCGACCTTCTGTTTCTGGTCCAAAGTGGGAGAAAGTCTCTACCTGCAAACCTGGGTTTCTCACTGATTGTTTCTGGAGCAGGGATGGCCTCAGGGGGGGCACTTCCACCTGCCCAAGTCTGACCTTTGCCTATGAAGCTGTGAGAGAGTCCCCTCCCCACAGGCTGGAGGCCAGGTGGTGGTGGGAACCCCTGTGAGATCCTTCAGCAGAGGCAAGCCAGCCGAGGATCTGAGCTCCACACGTCTGAGCTGAGCTTTGGAAGCCGCTGACCCAGTGTCCTCGTCTTCCCTGCTGTGTCCTGGTCTCCCTCCTGCTGGACTCACTGGGGCTCCCCCACCTCAGGCACCCGGTCCTCTGGGCTGTGGTGCGGTGTGGCCAGGAGGCCTGGAAGGCCAAGCCCCTGGCTAGTTCAGCAGACACCCATTCTTTCTCCCCTTCCCTTGGCAGGATGGGCAATACTCCTGATTCAGCCTCGGACAACCTGGGCTTCCGCTGTGCGGCCAGCGTGGCCCGGCCCCATGGAGAGCTGTGAGCTGGTGCCCACCATGTCACTCCCTGGGTGTTCCCAGCACACCTATGTTCTTCATCCCTTCTGCACCTCCCACCAGCCAGGAGGCCCAGGCAGGCGAGTGTGCATGGAGAGCAGGCCGCTTTGCATCCTCAGCACACGGCCGCAAGTGTGCAGCTCCACACCCAGCTTCCTACCCAATTCTTATAGACAGGAGGCGCAGCCCCCATCTGACCCTGTGGGTCGTCCCCTTCCAGCTCAGGAACCTGTTTAAGCCTTCAGGGGTCTGGAAGAACCAAGTTAGACAGTAAACAGAACTCGTGGAAGACACAGTGAAGCTTCCCCGACTCTCCATGGTGCTGGGCTCTCCGACTCTGCCCAGGCCCTGAACACTTTCCTCTGTCCCTGTCCTCACCAGGAACCCAGGGCAGAGTCCCCCCACCCCCACCCCGGCTCCAGGACCCACAGGAGGCAGGCAGGGCCCTGGGGACAGGACACCAGCCTCTCTCCCTCCCTCTTGCCGCAGCCACCTGCCCCTTAGAAGTCCTCCTCCTCCTCTGCCAGCGACAAAAGCACGGCCTTGGGCGTGTTCTCGAAGAGCGCAGCCCGGTTCTGCTGCTGCCCCTTCTTCACCCAGTGGCCATAGATGCGGAAGGCGTAGGCATCGATGAGGCGGCGCAGGGGCCGCAGGGCATAGGGATCCCGGATCACGATCTCCCGGGTCACCGGCTTCACACGGCGGTACTGGTAGTAGATCCGCACGGAGGCCAGCACGGTCAGCGCGATGACCTACAGGCCGGTACAGGGCCTAGTGGGCTTGCCGTGGGCGCCTCGCAGGCCTGCGGTCAGGCCCTCCTGTTTCCAGGGCCCACGGGTTCCCGGGGAGCCACCAGGTAGCCTCTGCCTTCCCTGCAGCGCATCTGCAGGGAAGGATCCCTGGTGACCCAGATGTAAGGACAGGGCGCCCCAGGTCTCCTACCTTGAACTTCCCCGCAGGGCTGAAGTGCCGCACCTCCTCTACCAC
>PVKN010039161.1:0-10913 GCA_004027915.1 Capromys pilorides | reverse complement strand
CCAATTCTTCTTGTCCCGTTAACATACTTTTTCACTTTTCTTGACACTTTCTGAAGCCGTTCTGGAATTTCTCTTTTATGATTTTCTGTGAGGTTTAACAAAGAATACAGTGAATGCCAACTTCCGATGCCATTCGAAAGAAAGACAACTTCTTAAAATGACGACAGTGTGTTCTCATCCACTTTATCCCCTGGGTCATCTGGCATCATGTGACTTTTGAGTCTTCTCAAAAGTCAAAATTATCACAAAAAGTAAATGTTTGAATTTATTCAGAATGTAGAGGCAGCTACACCAATTCTCATGGAAGATGTCGAGAACTGCTTAAAAGTAGTGGAAAGGAAAATTAAAGAAGTGTGTCTAAACAGCCAATATGTTTAAGGCACTCCATGGCATTGTGTCTTACATTATAATGACTTTTAAATTTAAATATTCATTTAAAAATGTAAAATTTAGATATTCTGGGCTGGAGAGATAGCTCCGTGGCACAAGTGCCTGCGGGGCAAGTGCATGCTCATGAGTTCAAACCCGGTTCCGCAAAAGAATTAAAAAAAAAAAAAAAGAAATTTAAATATTCGTACTGAAATTTAAACATTCATTTTATATCATGCCTCATCTGTATGGGATTTGACTAGCAGCAGTTAAACAGCAATTGTCAAAATCTGGACATTTTATTTTAAATTTTCAATAATAGGGTGTGCCCATAATGGGCTCCCATAGTTGAACATGTAAACAGTGTTTGTACTTCCATGCAGTAATACCTCACCCAGAAATATGAGTTATCAAGTTATGAATAAACATATAAGAAAGTTAAAATAATATTAAGTACAAACAGCCAAACTCAAAGATTGCGTGGTTCCATCCAAATATTTAACATTTTTAACTTTTGTTTATATTTTTATGGAAGTGCCTACAGGATGTTCAGGGTCTCACTACTAGCAATCTGCCTGTTTACAACCTCCCAAGAGCAGGGATTCCAGGCGTGCACCACCATACCCAGTCTCAATTGCCATCTCAGTGCACCCTGGAGTGGGGCTAGCACAGCAGGCCCAGGGATTGAACTCCCAGCCCCTGCACCTACTTGCAGGCACTTTAATCCACCGAGCTATTTGCCCAGACCAATATTTAACATTTTGGGAAGGAGCAGAACTATAGAAAGAGAGAGAAGGGAGAAAAAAAAAAAAGCAAGCAAGCAAAGCAAAACACTATTTCCAGGAATACAGAGAAAGCTGACCAGATAGACCTTAGAATTTTTAGGACATTGACAAAGTTTTGTATCATATAGTAGTAATGAATATATTTGTGCATTTGTCAAAATTCTAGACCTGTATAAGGAATGATCTCTTTTGTAAATGATAGACTTTTCCTATTAAAATTAAAAGCCTTCATTCTTTAGTTGTGGCAAAGCTATTGTACTAAACACTATGTGAACAATAGGGGAACCACCAGGATGGACAAGAAAAGGAATGTATGACAGTTTTGTACATTTCCTCATTTTTTCTACACACCAAATCTGTTCTAAAAATAATATATCAATTAAAAAAATAAATTGAGGGGTTTTGGTTGGCCAGAAAAGGCAAGTGTCAGACATTTTTTTCTGCTCCAAATCAAGTTTCCAACCTGATGTTAGTCTTGATAATTATCAACAGTGCCAGGCTCACTACCAGAGGCAGCTGTGAATTTGCAGAGGTAAGAATCCTAACAACCAAACCAGGCCCGGTGGTCCCAATATTGGCCCATCTCTGTCACATCTTAGTAGCAACGTGTAGCTCATTCACTCATACCAGGGCTAGCATGCACTTTTTGGGTTTTGTTACTAATTTTACTTTTCTAGATTTTCCCACCATTGTAAAAATGTACACTGTGACCTTAAGTCTTTATTTCAAAGGAGTGCTTGTCTCTTTTCCCTAACTTAATCTTAATCATACTTAGGTCAGAAAGATATCCTTTGTACAGAACTCAGTGAGAACAGGAGCATTGTGTTTATGGTCACAAAGTGAAATCCATACACCACCGAAACGAAAGGGAAGCCATTCTTATTGCTTCATTTCCTACTCATGGCCTTCAGTATTAATTTCTTATCTGTGGTCCTTTAATACAGAATTTATCTCGAAACACCATGTGTATTTAAAGTAATTTGCTATAAAGCTTCTTACTGCATCAATAGCATACTCTTTTGCAGGCCACTTCATTTGTATACTTTATCCAGGCACATGTTTTGCATAATAAATAAACAGTAATTCCCTGCACTGCTTGATAAGTGACTAGGCATTGTGTATTTTATGCCAGTAGAATACACCTAATTCAGACTGCTTTTAATAGCTTACATTTTTTTTCTCCCAACAGCTGTTCCATGCAGTACAGATAACTCTGAATTAGACCACAAGTGTTTATGTAAAAACTCCAGCACCCAGTATATTTTCTGACATAATTACACCTTTCAAAGATGCAATTGTGTGACCTCAAACCCTGAATATCCTGTGAAATGCATTCTAATTAACTAATTCCCTGTATTTCTTGGCCATTGTTAAAGATATTGTATGCCTAATCAGCCTGATGATTGTGTGCATATGTGCACACTGCAATGTTTTAGCAATGATACTATTTCTGTTCACTGCCTGTATGGATATCTCCTAGGCGACAGACAAAAATATAATTCTGTCTTCAATGTTTCCTGTCCATGTGCATTAAGGGTAGATAGTTACTTTGAGAGAAAACTGATAACATAATTTTTTACAGGAGGTTCTCATAGTTTTGGCCTGTGGACTTTGTATGGGCTACAAGAATCTTCACCATGTAACCTTAATCTGACTCTAAACTCATCTCTGCCTACTCTGTGCAAGGCCTTCAAAGCATTTCACTGTGCTTTTGCTTCCCTTGATCTACTGTATTTTGCTTGTCATCTGAGCTTTGATTTATGCTGTTACAGACATATGAAATCACTTTTCCTATCACTTCTTTGTCTTCAAATATGTATATTATATTGTTTGCTCAAAGACTCCACTCAGATTCCTTTGGGGCTGTTTGTATTTAGCTAGTTTTAAAAGATTTTTCTTAACACACTGAAAGGATCCCTAGGTAGGCATGTCAGCACTACATTTTTCTTTTGTTCACAGCTATCCAACTTTTGGATGGCCTCATCACTGCCAAACCTCTTTCTATGTGTACATGACTTTGCAAACCATTGTGGACAAACTATCTGCCTCATTGACCACCATTATTTCCTTAACAGGATTCAGTTGCTGATAGCTTTGAAGACTCTGAGCTCTCTGTTGCACTATTATTCATTGAGACCGGTCAATGAAGACCTCTCTTGCTAATTTCCTTTACTCATGTATTGACCACTGATTGACATGGGGCAGAGAAATCAGAAAACCAAGTTTCTAACTAAATATAGCAAACATAGTTCAGTCAATGGCTTTTTTGTCATTCATGTTAGAAAGATATTATCACTTCCTATTTAGTGAATATTTCATAACTATATAAAAGAAATATGGTAGAGATTTATAGTCACTAATCAAAATATCAATAGAACCAACTAGAATTTACTGAATACTTAAAATGATCTTGAAAGGCTCTACGTGCATTCCATTGCCTCTTATTAGGTATGAGTTATGTATCCCTAGATCTGAGGAGGCATTGCGCAAGGCCTTGTGGTTGTTTCACAGCACAGGATAAGGAAGAATTATTAAGAATGCACTGTAATATTTGAAACAAAATATTTGCATTTGTACTGAATTTATATATTATTTCCTTTTAGTCTTTAAGTAATATAGATTAGCAGCTATTTATAAAACATTGCACTTTGGATTGGTATTTTAAATAATCTAGAGAACATTTGAAATATCCTAGAGGACACACATAGATTCTCTGCAAATGTTACCTGATTTTATATGAGGAAAGTGAGCTTCTGTAGATTCTGGTGTTAGTGGTGGGCCCTAGAATTGGTCACTCATCACACTGATGGGTGGCTATTGATGTGCATTCAATTTTAATGCTCATTAAAAATTAGTTACTGTAATGGCTCTTATTTCTCAGAGTAAAGACACAAAGTGCAAATTTGAAATGACCTTTGTTACAGAATTTACATAAGGTAATGGAGTAACATAACTGAGAACCTTTTCTTATACAGTATTAACTCAGTTCACCTGTCTATTCCTGAACAATTTGGTTTGTGAATACAAGCAGTTGCCAAAGTTTTACTTAAGTTCTCCGACTCTACACAAAGTGACAAACATGACTGTGACTATCTCCTCAGAGTGAATGCAAATGCTTCTATCTGACACATCATAGTGGCTTCCTCCAGTGAAGAACATGGTCAGAGACAGGCCTCTGCACACTTGCTGTGAAATTTCCTTGTGTTCTTTTTAGCACACATAGCACTATACAGTATTTTGTACTTGAAAGCAAGTACATAGCAATAATGAAGGTGACAAGGAAGTGCAGATCAATAATGGCAAGAAAAAAAGTTTTGAATAAAACAACCAGAATTGAAGAAAAAAATTGTAGAAAGGCATGGGCATGGTCTTTGTGCAGCTGATCTGGCTTTGGAGTACAAGGTGATGAAGCTGACAATCTCAACTGTTTTGAAGAATAGTGACACAATCAAAGAGCTGATAGACCAAAATGAGTGACAGTGTTAACCATACAGAGAACACAGATGTTGCAAGAGATAGAGAAGCCTTTGTTAATGCTGTTGAGTGAGAAATAGCTGGCAGGGCATAGCTTTAGAGAAACTTTCACTGTAGAAGAATCCAGGAAATTGTACAATCATCAGAGAAAGCACAGAGTAAAGAGAACCTCTCTACAGGTGCAACAAGTAAGGAGCTTAAAGACAGGAGAGGGCATTTATATAGATTCCAGAAAAGAAGTGGCATCCATCATGTTACAAGACATTGTCAGGCATGAAGGCTGACAAGATAGCTATAGAGGCTACAAGAAAGACTTAATGGAACTCATGGAAAAGAATGCATCACTTAACACATGTTCAACTGTGATGAATCAGGGCTATTCTGAAAGAAGATACTGAACAGAACCTGTGTCATGCAGGAGGAAGAGGCTCTGCTAGTACTTAAACTAAGAAGTGGAGATAAACTTTTAAGCTGTGAGTGAAAGCAAGTGCCAATCTGGATATGAGATCAATATGAGAACATGAGTCCCAGAACCCTCATGTATTAAAGGACCAGAATGTAACAGGGTCAGATTGCCTGTAATGTGTATGACCAATGAGAAAGCTTGGCTCACAAGGTAATTGTTCATGGAATGACTGCAAGAGATGTTTCTGCCCACCATTAAGAAATATTTTTCTGAAAACCAACTCCCGGGAAAGTGTCTTCTGGTGGACAATGCCTCGACCCCAACTTCACCCTTGGTGGATGGTACACATACTGAATGTGGCCCCATCAAGTTCAGTACTCGCAATCCCAACACAACTCTGCTGAGTCCATGGACCAGCAAGAGACCTGAAAACTCAAGAGGCTGTGCACAAAGAGGATCTTCTCTTCGTCAGGTATTTTAATTTCATTGCACAGACATATTTCACTCTGAGAACATCCTAGAGAAAATATTATCTACTTCAATAACCTCATTGACAAAGCATGGGGAAATGCCGTGTTCCAGGTCTTAAACTCTGCCTGAGGGAATGTGACTGAAGACTGATGGAGAGGCAGTGGAAAGGACTGGGTCCATGGCAAAAATGTGAGTCTGAACTTGAATGATGCAGACACAGAGGAGCTGTGGAGGGCCATAAGGAGGAGCTTATGACATAAGAACTTGTTGAAGTTCAGAGTGAACATCACAGAAGCTGCTTCTTTAAGAACATTCCACTGAAGAGATGCAAGACAGGGTGGAAGGGAGCAGCAGTGTAATGAAATCTATTGCAGAAAAATGGATGGAAGCCTAGATTTCTTCAAGTAGCAAAACCCCAACATAACTGTACTGAACAGTGTTAAGTCTGGCTAATGATGTGTTCTTTCATTTCCTGAAGGTTACACAGTGCGGGGGAGTTTTCACCAAAGTTCACTCTCCTGCTAAGAGACACAGAGAGTAAAGTCGAAAGGACATCCTCCTGATGTCCTTATGGTGGGAGGCTCTCCCTCTAAACGACAATCTCCTCCCCATACATTTCCTGTGTTCCAGGGAAGAAGTTGCCTCATGCATCATGAGCATTCTTTCTCTTCACACTGTACTTCGTTTCATATTTTCTAGTTACAAATGCATTGGTGCAAAATAGATTGACTTTATTCACATTGAGGTTTATGAGGAAATTTGATTTAGTCCATGTTTAATTTTGTTTGCAACCACAACAATGAAAGAAAGTAAGTTTGTGCACTGGGTAACACTGTACTCTGTAACACAAGGTCTTTAACCATGTCCCATGATAAATTTCAATAAGTAACCGCAAAATCCACAATGATCTTTCTTCAAATTTTAGCTTAAAGTATTACTGATGAACAACTTTCCCTGGAATTCTGCTTCTATACACTATACTTACATATGTGTTATTGTTCTTTGCAGCAGTAATCAGTATATGCTTTGACATCACTGGGAGATATTTCAGTTCTACAGAAGGGACAGAGACCTCCACTCATTGCACACAGGGGATGGCTTGTAGCTTCACTGACTTCCTTCAGAAAAGACTTGTCACTGAGAGAGATAAAAAGCTTGTAAGATAGATTTTTTTTATTAAAAAATGTATTTTGCTACACAGTCTTATTATGCAGCTTGGACTTGTAGTGATCCTTTTGTTTTCAGTCTCCCTAGTGCTGAGATTACAGTTGCACGACATCATGCCAGGTCTCTGTGGTTGGCTCAGCATGCCCAGGGGAGGGGCTGGTACCTGTGCAGCATGTGGTGCTGGGGATTGAACCCAGGTCCCTGCACTTGACTAAGCAGGCACTTAGTTTGCTGAGCTATCTTGCTGGCCTGGGGTAACATTTTTAAATTCCACATTTGAGGAGAATAGAGTATAGATCCTCAAGAGAAGTGCATTATAGTATGGAGCTGAGTATATTTATGTGGTCTTGTAACATTGTCAGGATAGGTGATCTAGGATATGTATTTCTGCTGTCTGTCTGGTTAACTATTTGAGAAATATATTAAAGCACAAATCATTTTCATATGTTTGAAGTTGAAATATGTAGCCCATAAATATTGCTGATTTCTTGAAGATACAAGTTTGCAAGAGAGAGGACAATTTACAGCATAGGCTCAAAGCCCAATTTACAGCATTATTTTGTCTCCAGGACCCTTAGGAATTATTCTGAGTGAGATTTTTTGAAAGATGAAAAGCTGGTGTGATTTGTGTCCTAAAGCTACAAAATTTTTTAAAAGTACAATTTTACATTATATTTTCCCTTTCTCCTTTGTACCTATATTTCTTCTGTCCTAACCCAAAGAAAGTGATTTCTATGATTAATTTTATAATTTTATTTCTATCCATGACCTGGAAGATAGTTAAGGGCAAAGACAATGTATTTACCTAAATTGTACTCTGCGGTTCACAGTTTGTCTTATATTTTTGTATTCATTATGTATCTCTTACATATGATAATTAAATATCTATTGGTATAATATAAATATATGCATATACATAATTTAAGTTGGCCAGAAATATTTTGGCAGTATTTATTTATTTATTTGTTTGTTTGTTTATTTATTTATTTATTTATTTATTTTTGGTATTGGGGATTGATCTCAGAACCCTACACTTTCCAGGCAAGCACTTCTACTGAGCTATCTCCCCAGCTCTTTAAATCTTTTTTTTTTTTTTTCTTATTATTATTATTTACTTCAGGGAATGGGCTACAGGGTGTTCAGGGTCTCATTATTAGAATGGACTCGTAGTGCTCCATCTGTTTACAGCCTCCCAAGAACTGGGATTACAGGCATGTGCCACCACGCCCAATCTCAATTGCCCTCTCATTGTGCCACAGGGTGGGGCCAGCATGGCAGGCCCCAGATCAAATCCATGGTCCCTGTGGACACTAGATATTGTTAATGGCATCACTTAAGGTATGTAAAATTGAATTTGTCTAATATGTCCACATACATAGATATTCTTCATCAACTGAATAGTATATTTTAGAATGTGACAATATCCTAACTAAATTATAGCCAATATATGTTTATTGTTTAACTGTGACAGGCTCTCAAATTAATCCTGGGATGCCCAGAGGCACACAGTGTGGCCTCTTCTTCCAGTGAATACATTTCAGAATAAAGGAAAAATGAAAACTTTTAGAAAAGGTTCTTGTCACTCCCTGTCCATGTCTCAGTGAGCAAAACCATGAGATTAGAAAGAGCTTTTCCTCTTGATTCGTAGTTCCTACAACCCAAGAGAGCATCACAAGTAAGCACAAAGAAAGCCAGACAGAAATAATAAGACATCAGAATCTTATCAAAATCAAATTTTAATTTCTCTGTCAATTCAGTGAAATTTTTGTAATTTTACCAGAAAAATTTTGGATAGGAATAACTGCAAATACCAGGAATATAACTCAACAGTGGAATGCATTATAATGAGCATCAGAGACTTCCTTAGAGGATATCATCCTTTAAAAAAAAATAACTCAAAAGCTGATCTTCAGTGCAGAGGAAATCTCATGGAAAAATGTGTGTTTTGTGCTTATTTCCTAGTCTTTTCAGAAGCGTGAATATTTCACTCACTTCAGCTCAAAAGTCAGTATTTCAGAAATTTTTTCTGGGTCACTGGTTATTCTATTTATTCTTTTGTTCACCATTCACTGTTTTTATTTTCTTCATTGAAGATTTATTAAGCATTTTTGTGTGTTTTTTAAACATTGAATCAACCACTGAACATCCAGATGTGAACAAAACAGACAATAAAAAAAAAAAAAAACATGCAAAAATGTTTTCTTCAGAGCTTCCAAACTCTTCAGTTTTCCACTGGAAACACTTGAGTCCCAGAATAATGATGGAAGAGTTGTCTATAATGTACAAAGGGCACATTTGTCCCAGGGCTTTCAGTGAGTTTCAAGACTGAAATAAGAGCATGTTATTAAAAATTCTAGCATAGAGTACTTTCTATGTGACTCAGCTGTTAGCTCTAGGTTCCTTTCAGATTCACATGAAATTAATTCACTTCCTCTAACATTACATGGAAATCTCCATTCTCCATCCAGTACCTAATCTTTTATTTGGTGTAGACCACAGGAAGTTTTATTCTTGGTCTCATTAGGTGCTAATTTTTTAGATTTTATTGAGTTATCTTTAAAAGCTCACTTCAGACAGTTTCTGTTTCTTCATCCTTTTTGTGTTGACCCAAATTTGAAATGTAGGCCCTTTCACTGAAATTCAGCCTCTGAAAGTGTGGAGAAAATTTATAATCCTGCTTTACATACCACCTTTGTGAAACCCCTCAGGAATCTCATGCTACCCTCAAGCACTCAGTGCTGCACTCTTACTGGAAAGAACAGTTTCTGCATGGGCATGTGTAAATGTACTCTCACTCAAGTCCACATGTGCTGTGTTCTCTGCTTGAGTTTTATTTTTATGAAGATTTATTTTTCAGTTTTATGTATTTGGTACAGGGTCTCACTACATAGCTCTGTGTTAGACACTGATTCACCAC
Source organism: Capromys pilorides (assembly GCA_004027915.1). NCBI lineage: Eukaryota > Metazoa > Chordata > Mammalia > Rodentia > Capromyidae > Capromys > Capromys pilorides. The sequence continues at coordinate 1,324 of PVKN010039161.1, read as the reverse complement.
TAGACTCCTAGTGATCCCCCTGTTTCAGCCTCCCCTGTGCCAGTATTATAAATGTGAGCCACTGTGCCTGGTTTTGGTGGGCCGCCACTGCATCTGGTACCAGGAATTGGATAGGGTTTTGCACTTCCCTAGGCAGGTGCTTAGATAACTGAGCTATCTCTGGGCCCAAGATTTGTTTTTATATTGGCACTATTTTCTTTCCTTTGTACCTATCCACAATGAAATGTAAGCTCCAAAGTATTTTTATATTATTCATTCTATATGAAATTTAAACTAGGGTTCAACATACTGTAGCTCATGGGCAAATCCATGCTGTCACCTAGTTTTGTACAGTTTGTGAGAAAAAGGAATTTTTCTACTTTAAATTATATATATATATATATATATATATATATATTATGAGAAAATTGTATAAGGTTAAAATGTAAATAAAGATTAATTTGGTTGTATTATTCAACTTTTTATTTCTATACACAAATACTATAGACAGAGTAATATATAAGGAAAGAGATTTGTTTAGCTCAGTTGTGCAGATTGCAGGTCCAGGATCTGGTGGAACTTTTTTGCAGTCATTGGTAAAATGGCATATGCATCATGATGAGAATGTGTGAAGGAAGAATTGTGTAGTGATACAGAAGGTCAGATATGGAGCAAGGCAGCTTTTCATTTCATTCCAACTCCCACTCTTGAGACCTCATTCTGGAAGGCCAACATTAGGGACACCTAAGAGCAGTGTCCAGAGTGACAGTGCTGCATCCCACTGCCCCCAGCACCTCTCAGTAGTGCCACACAGAGGACTAATCTTCTAACACAAGAATCCTTTGGGCACAACTCACATTCAAACACTATCATCTGTTGCTTTTTTCACATTGCCACAATTACTTATTTTGGGGATTGTCTATGACTTTCATAACACCACGGCCAAGTGCTTATAACAGAGACTGCACTTTGTACTTGTACCTTCACTGAACACTTTGCCAAACCTAGATTTTAGGACTGTCTCCTCCATTCAGCATTTAAAGTAATGTTTCTGTTTCTCTACAAGTCTAACATTTAGCTTTCTTTATTGCTGAGTAATGCTCCCTTGTGCAAAAATAGCACATCTTTTTATCTACTCCTCAGTTGATGGACATTTGGATTGTTTCCAAGATTTAGCAATGACAAATTGCACTGCTACAAACATGGGTGCACATATATATCTGTGGTATGAGGTGTTCAGTGCTTCTGGAAAAATACCCAGGAAAAGAACATTAGAGTTGAATAAGACTTCTAATCCTAGTTGTTTGAGGAAGATCCGCACTGATTCCCATGGAGGACCAGTTTA
>PVKN010039160.1:0-10930 GCA_004027915.1 Capromys pilorides | reverse complement strand
AGAATTATTTTTGTCTCTTCTGTTGCCATCTTGATGTGATAGGCTTAATTTTCATCACCCACTAGGATTATCAGTACAAAGATGTGAAGAAATGCTATGCCCTACTAGATTTGTGCCTGCTTTCTGGGCACCCTAAAACTTTCTGAATCTTTCCTTTTATTTCAGCGATTAAACTTTTATGATCTAGTAAATGCTACTCCCTGAATTAGGCAGCAGGTATATCTAGATAAACAGAAGTTTTGCTTTGCAAGGGTTTGGAATTTAGCATAGATTGATTTCAGCGATAGCTTATCAAATAAGACATATGAAAATCTCTGTTAATAACGACCCTCTCTTCCTACCTTGGTAGGGCTTACCTTCACTTACCTGTCTACCTAATTTACTGACCCATCTAGGAAGGCTTTCCGACTCCTGCCCTCTCTATTTTGAGAGTTGTTTGGTATCCCTTCTATAACCTCCTGGTTCATTGCTGAACTTTCCCTATTGTACACATTTCATTACAGTACATTGCCATTATGTTCTTTTCTAGGGCAGAAGCTCCAGAAGTGCATGAACAGATCTTTATCTTTAACTCTTTCTTTTTATTTATTTATTTATTCATTCATTCATTTGATACAGGGTCTCACTACACAGCTTAGACTCAAAGTGATCTTCCTGTCTCAGCCTCTCCAGTGCTCGGATTACAGGTATACACCACCATGCCTGGTTTTGGTGGCCAACACAGTGTGCCTGGGGTTCCCGGGGCTGGCACAACATGGATACTGGGGATTGAACTCAGGTCCTTGCACTTGCCAGACATACATTTAGACTGCCAAACTATCCCACCAACCCCTTATCATTAACTGTTTTTTAAAAACTTTATTTATTTATGTTATGGCTAGCTCAGCCTGCCCTGAGGGTGGGGCTAGAGCAGCTTGTGGTGCTGGGGATCGAACTGCAGTCCCTGCAGTTGCCTAAGCTTGCCTAAACAGCACTTAAGACCACTGAGTTATCTCACTGGCTCCATCTATCATTAACTGTTGAATCCCAGCACCCACTACAATACCTGCTACATAGGATATTCAAAAATTATTTTCCAAATTGGCAAATAAAAGAATTAGAAAGATAACATACGTCTCGGAGTGAAAAGCAGAATAAGCCAAGGTGTCACATGTAGAACAACCTTGAAAAGAGTGGTCCAATGGTTAGTTTACAGTAATTGTGCCATCCTAATCTCAAATACCTCTAAAGTGGGCCTTCAAATCACTACCATTCACATTTGTTTAACTTCCTTTATAGACTGTACCTATGAAATACTAATGAATCATTGTTTCTGACATTTGTATGCAAACGCAATGGTTAGAAAAGTCTTGTAAATGTTATTCACTAATTCCTGACAGCTGGACCACAGTAACACTTCACTGAATATTTTAAGACTAAAGTAAACTAACTACTAAAGAATCTGCCTGTTGTTGGTCTACTGCTGCCAACGAGGTAGCAGTGACTTTATTTCCTTAAAACCTGCTTTATTTCAGGTATCTGGCTTTCACCTGGAGACACATACCACTTTTGCATGGAGCTTTATATAAGAGACTGACTCTGGACTTACTGAATGTTTTTATTTGATAAACTTTTATATTCCAACTGGATGTGTAGTTACTTGCGATATATTATGTGTCAACATTATTATATTTGAAGGTGCTTTTAAAGATTGTGCTCATTTATTTCTCATAAATAAGATGAATATTCAAATTTGGCATGTTTATTTAGAGTTAGCTGACTTTCTTCTTCACTGTGGAACAGTTGATTTTATTACTTACCGATGGCTGAACTGGATTTTCTTACTTGATTAAGTTGTCAACCTTAGCAATTTTTCAGTCCTGCCAATTTCCTTCAGCTTCTGCCTATAATTTCAAAGCGATGCTTCCTGCTTTCTTTCTCTGAAAACTTGGCATCAGTGCGAACAGGAGTGTGTCCCCTGGAGATTCTTACGGAGACACCAGCCTGCTTTGTAGCTGGTCTGCTTATCCTTGTGTCCCAGGGGTGCTGCCCTGCCTGGCCTAACATCAAATTCCAGACAGCAAGAAATTCATCAAGCAGTATGGCATAATTTAAAGATTTTAACTACTGATGAAATACCCTTGAAATCTACTGGATAGATTTCAGGGAGAGTGTTTCTGGCTCTCCCTAGAGCATTTTACATAAGTGTTTCAATTTCGTATTTCAGTTATCTCTAAGATGCCTGATCTCTAGGGCATTTATACAACCTTTAAATAACCAATTCTTGCAACTTTCTGAAAAATACAGTGTGTTAACCAAAGTTTGCAGGACACTTCTCTGCTAGGCCCCGGAAGACCAGACCAGACCACAGTAAAATGGAGTCACTTGTCCTACACACCGTGCTACAAACTGAACCTTGAAGCTGGTCAATTTTCTCAAAAAACAAGAGTCCAGTTAACCTGGATCAGCAGAGTAAGGCAACGGTCATACCTTTTGTTTTACCCTACAAGGAAAACTAGTTTTAGATAATAGATCTATAAGTTTTTTATTTGTTTGTTTTGCTTTCTTTGATCTTTTCTTCCTATAAAGCCCAGCTTCTCAGAGAAACTGTTTAGGGCATTAGTTTTATCTTGTAGAGCAGGCTGTTGCCTGATTCTAAAGCAAAAAAATGAAGTCAGAATTTTGAATCAAACTTGCAATCTTGTCCATCGATAGGAGATTCACCGGCTTTCACAGACGCTGTAGCAACAGCTCCCACAAGAGTACTGTGGAGATTCTGACCCTCTCCACTCGGGAGATTAATTTCTGAGTTATTTGGCAGCAAATGAAATTCTTCTGTTTTGAACAAAATAAGAGTGGATTGAGATGTACCTGAGCTTTGTGCTTCCAGAGAATGATTCTAGTGAAGAAATCTCACCAACCTTTTATTTCCACAAATCTCCTGCTTTTTATCTTTTGGAAAATAACTGAAGGGCCTCTCCCTTCCACTGTGTGACTCCCTGCCCATTCTTTCTCAGGACCAGTGAAACATGCAATTTCTTGCTGTTTACCTGTGACAAGCCCAAGCACAGAGCTTTTCTTTCAGCTTGAACATGGGGAGGGAGCCTGATGCAAGTGTTTCCTTTTCACCTCAGCCAACTACACACACATACACACACACACACACACACACACACACACACACACACACGCTGATTACAACTGTTGAAAGTAGTCTGACACAGAGATGGACACATCCTGTCTAGCTGAGTAGCTGAGCAGCTGAGCTGCCTCTTGATTGCAGATCAGTTTGCAGTGAGTCCTCTGACTGTCACTTGTCTTCTCTGGGCTCTAGGTGTTTTAAGGCAAAACTGCAGTACAGAGACACACTGATGTTCAGATCTGGGGCTGTCTTGCAATAGCCTGAAGAAAATCCTCTCCTCTTCACCTTCTCCTCCTGTCTTAAGTACTGGAAAGTAAAATGTGTGTGGCATGAAGCAGCAAACAACAGAAGATGCTGCATCTCATTTCCCTTTCATTTTTGGACAAATAAAATAAATGGGTGCAAAAAGTTACCAGACTGAAGAACCTCCAGCAAAAACTATGGGAGATAAATTTTAAATTCAGAGCTACGGAGAGCAGGTGACTTAAAACTATTAAAAGCAGTTTACATTGTTTACTTACAGTGAATTTACCCATTTAACGAGTACATGATTGCTGTATTGCTCCTAAGTCCTACTTATCTGAGGCATTTCTGTGCACTTCTAATAACACTTGAGGGACTCTAACTGAGGAGGGGAATTGAAGAAGAGGGGAAATACCAAGAGCTGAGCTTCCAGGAAGGCCTGCCCAGCTGGAGCCTGCACTCCCTCACTCTCTGTGACAGTGTGTGAGGCCAGTGCTGTTCCCTTGGAAATGACAGAGCTCCGTGGCTCTCAGACCTTCCTGACTACAGAGACAATCGTTAGAAACCAGTAACATTATGTGAATTTTGGAGTTTGCTCCTAAAGACAAAGACAGAAAACGTCACTATCTTCTAGTGCCATTGTATGTACCCTGCTAAAAACTGTTAAGTATTTCAAAAGATGCCTTATTACTCAAAAATGGTAGATTTATTTCAAATATTAAGCTCATGCATCAGTCTCTTAAAAATTGCCATGCTTTGAACTTTTTCTACAACAAATACTCATCTAAGTAAATGTAAAGATAAATGAATCAAAACAAAGATCTTTCATAAATAATTTAAACAAAGTTTTAATTATTGAACAAGTTTGATCAGAAAATATTTAATTACAGAAAAGACCTCTATCTAGGGTTGGAAGAAGAGAAGGAGAATGGGAAATAAAAAGTCTTAAAATGTATATATGTGTATATCATAAATATGTGCTAATCAAATGCTTTCAAGTTATGATGGATTTATTAAGTGTAATCTCATTGTAAGTTGAGGAATACTTGTATTTATTTTATTTTGCATACATATATCCATTGACTTCTGTTTGTGTGTCATAAACATAAACATGAGAAACCATGTATTAAAATATATACAGGGGCAAGGAGATAGCTCAGTAGAATAAGCACTTGCCTGGCAAGGGCAAGGTCCTGAGTTCAATCCCCAGTACTGGAGGAAAAAAATTATATATATATATATATATATATATATATATATATATATATATATATATGACAATTCTGTGTAAGCCACAGAAAGTGCTAATAGAGATTGTTGCCAAAAAAAATCTCTGAACCCAGCCATGGGAAGATTCTGCCACCTCCACCGCACCCCGGCTCCTCTCGGTTTCCAGAACTCCCTCTGGGTTCACCGCACAGGTCTCTCTCTGTGCGCCTCCTGCTGCCCCTCCATGTTTAGTTCTGTGTGGCCAGCACTGGCGAACCCTCAGGCCCTGAGGACACTGAGTCGCATGCTCTCCTTACCCCGTGCTACCCAATGCCCATCGCTGGGACACTGTGCAGGGTAGGCCTTGCCTAAGGAGAGGCCTAATTAGGTTGACAGCTTAGGAGCTCTGCTCCCTGTGTGGCTGACTCTGGGGCAGAAGCACGGGATGCGAGGGTGGGAGAGAGGCTGCTGACTTGGTGGGCACTGGGAAGTGGAGCGGGCAGCAGCTCCAAGGGGCAGGGGCCAGGCACGCCCCGAGGTGGGCTCCACTAGCTCCTGCGTGGCTCCCAAGCCAACCAAGCTGGCACAGTTAGGCAGACTCAGCACTGCCCATAACGTTGGTGCGGTAGATATAAATGAGCAGGAAACGTATCTGTTCTGTGTCTGACTGGAGACCAACTGCCAGGCTTCAACGACTCCATGCAGGATAGTCCTCTGCATGCTAAAAGCTGTCGCCCAGCCATAGGAAAATAATTTTACTTTCTTTGAGGGCCCAAGTAGGTGCTTTAATAAGCTGAGCTATCAGACCGGCCCTGAAGAAAATCTTTTAAGGTGCTACAAACGTGACAGAATGAGATAGGAGGGGACGATTTGGAAGCAAAGAAAAAAAGCCAGCTTTGCAAAAACGGCAGTGTTGGGGGAGGGGTCTTGTAAATTTCTAATAACGTTGTGTAGTTTCTTTAAACATTGAAATGCATTTATTAAAGTATAAGTATACATAAGAATGCGCAAAAGGGATTTAAGAAAAGATTTTTCTTCTGGAAATAAAATACACCATTTTAAGAACCGCTAACATAGCTGTGCTGGGCTACTGTATTTTAAATGCTCCCAGCGCCATCTAGTGAGGTACTCTGGCAATAGCATGTACATTTGACCGAGGTGCTTTTCTGTAAACGCAGTTCAGCCAAAGAAGTTAAAAGAACCTCAAAATTTGCCCGCGGATACAAAGAAAAAAGCCATTAGATAACTTAGATGTGCTTTTAACACCATTTGCATAAAATATTAGATCTCACTGAGAATTTCAATTTTACATTCATCTTTGAAATATTTATCAACTTCTAATACAATTTTCTGTTCAAACACATTTTGCACACCTTTTTACCTGAAGTTTGTGGAAGGTTAGAATGTATTTGAGATAAAATTGAATCAGAATTCAAAGCTATTACACAGAAATTAGCAAGGATTATTTATATTAATGCTTTAAGGCTACTTAACATTTCAAGTACAATGTACTTACGGAAGAGAAAGACTGGATGTGTTGAAGAATAGGCTCTTGGCATGTGGAAACGATATTTCTAGTACATCAAATGCACAGCAAAAAAAGAGATGAACTTGGCATCAAAACAACCGGAAAGCGTGAAGGTCTGAGGTGATGAATGTAAAAACATTTGGTCTTTCAATTTCTTTTTCTTTTTTTCTCATTGAACTTTGTTTTACTAGGTCTCAAAATTCTGTGACAGATTTTTGATCAAGTTGTTTCCATTAAAAGGTATTGCTTTTAGGGCTGGCCAAATAGCTCAGTGGATTAAAGCACCTGAAAACAGGTGCAAGGGCCTGGGGTGCGCTGGGACGGCAATTGAGACTGGGCATGGTTGCTTGCGCCTCTAATCCCAGCCCTTGGGAGGCTGTAAACAGGCAGATCACTGCAAATCCAATCTGGTAGTGAGAGCTTGAACATCCTGTAGATCTTTCCCCAAAATAATAAAAAAAACTATTAATTTTAAAAACTAATAACTTAAAAACTGCTGCACACACAAAAAAATGGTCCATAAAACATTCTCCTTTCCTCCTGAAGGTTTTACGATACGTTATCATTAACCAGTCCTTCACTATTAAATTTAAATGGCTAATTGGGAGAAACACTTCTGAGACCTGTCTTCTGCCACTGATTAAGACTGGGTTGGCAAATGTTAGCCATAATATTCATTTAGACTTCTGAGCTTTCTGGGCAGAGTTGGTGACCTTGCAGGCTCCAGCAGCCTTCTCGTCCACAGCTTTGATGACACCCACAGCAACCGTCTGTCTCATATCGCAAACAACAAAATGACCCAGAGGTTGGTAGTCAGAGAAGCTCTCAACACACATGGGTTGCCTGGAACCATGTCAACAATGGCAGCATCACCAGATTTCAAAAACTTGGGTCCATCTTCCAGCTTTTTACCAGACCAGCAATCAATCTTTTTTTTCAGATCAGTGAACTTGCAAGCAATGTGAGCTGTGTGACAATCCAGGACAAGGGAAGAGCTAGCACTGATCACATCAGGATGGCTCAGGATAATTACCTGAGCAGTGAAACCAGCTGCTTCCATTGGTGGGTCATTTTTGCTGTCCCTGGCACCATTGCCACACTAAACATCTTTGACAGGTATGTTCTTGACGTTGAAGCCACATTGTCCCCAGAGAGCTTCACTCAAAGCTTCGTGGTACATTTCAGCAGACTTGATTTCAGTTGTGATGCAGACTGGAGCAAAGGTGATCACCATGCCCGGTTTGAGAACATCAGTCTGCACTAGGCCCATGGGAACAGAACCAGTGCCACCAATTTTGTAGACATCCTAGAGGGGGAGTCACGTAGGCTTGTCAGTTGGGCAAGTGGGTGGAAGGATACAATTCAAAGCCTCAAGCAGGGTGGTTCCACTGGCATTGCCATCTTTATGGGTGACCTTCCGTCCTTTGAACCAAGGCATATTAGCACTTGGCTCTAGCACGTTGTCACCATTCCAACTAGAAATTGGCACACTAGCTACAGTGTCAGAGTTGTGGCCAATTTTCTTAATGCAGGTGCTAACTTCCTTACCAATTTCCTCATACCTCTTCTGGCTATAAGGTGGCTCCATGGAATCCATTTTGTTAACACCGACAATTAGTTGTTTCACATTCAGTGTGGAAGCCAGAAGGGCATGTTCACGGGTCTGCCCAGTCTTGGAGATACCAGCTTGGTCTCATAGTGATTCTCCTGTGTTCAGCCTTTGAAGTGCTGGAATTATAGGCGCAAGCCACCACACCCAGTCTCAATCGCTGTCTCAGTGCCCTCCAGGGGTGGGGCTGGCATGGCATGCTGGAATTCGAACTCTGTGCTCTGCCTAAGTAGGTGGTTTAATCTGCTGAGCTATCAGGCTGACCCTATCAATAAAGTTTTGAAAGCCTTGAAAATGTCTCTTTATTGCCTTCCAGTCTGATGTCTAAAATTTTTTTTTTGCTGGAGAAAATGTTTGAATTTTAAAACTAGGAACGAGCCCTTTTGGCCCTGTGAGCAGTACCATGGAGGCAGGCAGGAACAAGCGCCTTATGAAAGTTGGCACAAAGGGAGCCAAGAATAAAGTGGGGATGCATTTTCTAACAAAGACTGGTATGATGTGAAGGCACCGGCTATGTTCAACATAAGAAATATTGGAAAAATACTCATCACCAGAACTCAAGGAACCAAAACTGCATCTGATGGGCTCAAAGGTCGTGTATTTGAAGTGAGCCTTGCTGATCTACAGAATGATGAGGTTGCCTTTAGAAAATTCAAGCTGATTACTAAAGATGTTCAGGGCAAAAACTGCCTGACTAACTTTCATGGTATGGACCTCACCCATGACAAAATGTGTTCCATGGTCAAAAAATGGCAGACCATGATCGAAGCTCATGTTAATGTCAAGACTACCGATGGTGATTTGCTTCGACTGTTTTGTGTTGGCTTTACTAAAAAAAACACAGCAATCAGATATGGAAGACTTGTTACACTCAGCACCAACAGGTCTGTCAGATCTGGAAGATGATGGAAATCATGACCCAAGAGGTGCAGACAAATGACTTGAAGGAAAAGGTCAATAAACTGATTCCAGACAGCATTGGGGAAGACAAAGGAAAGGCTTTCCAGTCTATCTACCTTCTTCATGATGTCTGTGTCAGAAAAGTAAAAATGCTGAAAAAGCCCAAGTTTAAATTGGGAAAACTCATGGAGCTTCATGGTGAAGGTGGTAGCTCTGGAAAGGTTACTGGAGATGAGACTGGAGCTAACTTTGAGCTAGTTGATGGAAATGAAGCAACAGTTCAAGAGTCTGTTTCAGATCCAGATTTTTAATAGTGATAAATAAAGTACTGTTTGTGAAAAAAAAAAAACCTAGGAATAAGTTAATAGGCTAAATATATCCCTGGGTGATGTACTAATTGGCAAAGGTTTGTTGCAAGGTGAATATGACATAGATGTCATCTTCATGAGGAGAGATCAAAATTGGAGTGGCTGGATTCATAATGAAATGGGCAAGAGGCAGCAGTGGGTGGGAATAAAAGTGCCCTGGATTCTAAGATCAGTTTTAGGTAGATAACAACTTTCTCAAGAAGCAGCAATGTATGCTTTGCTTAAAAGTCATGTTTATATTCATGTCTGTCACATGAGAACCATGACAGTATAGAAAGGAGGTTACACTGCTGGATGAAAAATATTGGCAGTTGAGAAAAATGACTTTATTTGATGAACACTTTCTTTCTCTTTTCTAACAGAGTAATGTCGATGAGCATCAAAAGTAACAAGAAAGTCTCCCCACTGTAGAACTCACTATCAGAACCAGCTATACATCTGGCAGCAGTGTGTCTGTGTGGGATCATAACACAGATCTCTAGCTTAAAACCACCCAGGCTTTCCACGCAGCAGAAGACGTTACATTGCTTGCAGAGCCCTTCAGAGGGCAGGGTCCAGTGTGGCCGCACAGAGCACATGCACAAAGTTGGCTCTGTGGTGTGTGAAATGAACACCAAGCTACTGGAATGGGACCAGCTGCACAGGATGTTTCACTAACCTGGTGCTCTGAGACCAGAGTTCTTGTCTGTTACTGTGGTTGGTACAGTGGTTGTAAACTGAGGTGAAAATGGGATAGGAAGATGTTGAGAGGGAACCAGAAATCCATCTTTTAAAATTTTGCTAAATAAGGGTGGTGAAACACATTACTTACAGGATATGATCTTTGAGGTATAACTTTTACTTTGCCTAGTGCTAAACACTCCAGTCACTGAAAATGAACTGCTATTCTACAGTTTCACTGGAAAGGCATGCTAGACAAACGTTTATAGAGGAACACCAATTGGAAACCTTTTAGTGACTGTAGTAGAGATGAAGTCAAGACTGCTGTGCTGCCTCCCTGCTATTAACCCTGAGGGGCTCCATGCCGTGGACAATATTGTGGAGTGTGTCAAGGGTCCAAAGAAATTATGATGAGTTATGTCACATGACTGTGTATTCTTTAATATATCCCCGTGCTTGGCTCTCAGGTTCTGATTAATATGTACTTATTAAGATGAAAATGTCAGGATTTTATAATTTATATCCACCTTTTCCTTTTAAAGTGGTGTTTCATAGGTTGTACAAAGCAGGACTGTGCTCTCCCATACAATTTTTCATATTTCATGCTCGAATTGGAAAGAAACTCATTAATTAATACCAATGATTTGATAGTTGAGCATAATTTCAAGTGATGCCAAGCCTGTGGGGAAAAAGGAACCCTTTGCCATTGTTAGTGCGAGTATAAACTGGTGCAACCACTGTGGAAATCAGTGTGGAGACTCCTCAGAAAACTAGGCCTTGATGACCACTTGACCCAGCTATTCCCCTTCTTGGTATGTTCTTGAAAGAATTAAAAACAGCACATCACAGTGATATATGTATACTCCTGTGTATAGCAGCACAGTGTACAATTCAAGTACCCATTAGTTAATGAGTGGATAAAAAATGTGGTTTTATACAGTGAAGTATAACTCAACCATAAAGAAGGATAAACTTGAGTGATTTATAGCTAAATGGACAAACCTTGACACCATACTTTTTTTTTTTTTTTTTTTTTTTTTTGTGGGACCGAGGTTTGAACTCACAAGCTTACACTTGCCAGGCAGGCACTTGTGCCATGGAGCTATCTCCCTGGCCCCTTGACACCATACTTTTAAGTGAAATAAGTTGAACACATATGTATAAATAACACTGTTTCTCTGATATGAGAAACTGAAAGTGTAAATAAGAACAAATATATATTAGATATTGGGACATACAAAGCAACTGCTCAAAGGGAGAGGGGAATTAAGGGATGGAATGGAAAAAGAAAA
>PVKN010039159.1:0-10930 GCA_004027915.1 Capromys pilorides | reverse complement strand
GGGAACTGGAAAATGAAAATTATAAAATTGGAAAAATTATCGGAAGATGAGAGAAGAATGAGATAAAGGATGCCGTTGAGGAGTAGAAGCTAATTAGTAGCATTAGTATTAGAGAATAGTAATAGTATTAGAGAAAAGAATGACCAAGAAAGAAGAAACAAATCAGGTAAAATACAGGAAATATAAGAAGGAAGAAAAGAGAGAAAAGTTCAGAGACAGAAAGAAGAAAATGGGAAAGAAGACGGAGGAAACCCCAGCCGCCTATAAAAGCCAACGGCGGGGACAGGAGCAGAGCAGGAGCTGGAGGGCAGCAGGCCGACGGTGTCCAGGCGCACAAGAAGCCGCGGACATCAGAACTGCTCCCCAATGGGGTCCTGTCTGTAGCTGTGCGGTCAAGAACCAGGCCTCCCAAATCCTCCGCGGCCCTCTATCTGCCAGTTTCCCCAATACCCTTCCGCCCCTAGGCCCCCAGGGTTACTTGGTCCCCTAAATAGCCCAGGTCCTGGAAGTTGCTCAGGCCTGCCAGGCCTGCTGGTGTCTCCAGGTCCCGCAGCTCCCACAGCCCTCGTAGTATTCTTAGGCTGCTCAGGTTCCCAAGGCCAGTCTGATCCCCGTCCTTCTTTGGTCCTGGAGTTCAAATTGCCCCAGGGCCCCCACCCTTCCCCAAACCCTCAGGGCCCCCCAGCCTTCCCAGGCCCTTCAAGGTAGTTTCCCAGGCTTCCCACTCCCTCTAGCACTCAGGAAGCTGAGGAAGGGGCGCACTGTGTACCCTCGGAGCAGCAGAGACAGCTGGAGGAGCTACTTGCCAAGGCGCATTACCCAGTCCAGGAGCAGAGGGAAGAGCTGGCACGAAAGATAAATGTGTCTGAGGAAGATGTGAAGGTGTGATTCAAGAACCGGTGATCCCAGATGAGACGGGAGCAGCGGGGAGCACAGCCTGGTGGAGAACCCGACTCTGGCCAGGTCTATGGCCCTGGCACCAGCCTCCTCTCTGGCTCAGCTACCTCTTCGGATCGGGACCAGTTCCCTGTGGATGCGGTTGCAGTGCTTCAGGGGTCTCAAGGTTTCCAGGTCCCTGCTCAAGACCCTTCCGGTGTCTTCCCAGCAGAGGCTCCAACTTCGCCAGCTTCTCCAGCCCTGACCAGACCTGGGGACAGCCAGAATACTGTAGCCCGTGGGCCTGCCAGGGCACTGCAGCTGTAGATCCAGCCGAACCCCAAGACCCAGCTCAGCCTCAAGACTCCTTTTCTTCCCGACTTCTTGTCAGGTCTGTTTGTCGGACCTATCTCCAGATTCTCTAAAGTTCACATACCTTTGAGGATCTCGTGGACTCTGTCAGACCCTTATCATTGAGGAGTCAGACGCCTTTGTGTGCGTGGACACCAGGAGCCCAGGACACTCCTGAGCCTACAACAGGAGGGCTGGGTGTCTTGTACTCCCATGGTGTAGCCCACCTAGGACAGGTTGGGCAAGAAGTGGGGACCCGGGCTTCAGAGCCAAGGTCTGGAGCCATGCGCCATCTACCCACACATAATGCTGGGTACCCCATGCCCCTCTGGCAGAGTCTTGTATAAACTGAGTTCTCTGAGGCCTGGAAAATTCATGCTTGAAGAGTTGAAATCCTCTTCTGGACTCAGTCTTCGCTTCCCTAGAACTGAACAATGGATATTCCCCTTGACTGTAAGGACTTCCCATTTTGTGTCTTCAGTTTACGCCTCATCTATCAAAGGAATATAAACATTACCTACAATAAACATGTTATGAAAGAAAAGTATTGCTTGGAAACAAAGAATATAGGAAATGTTGAGTGGAGGAAGATGTTTTTGTACAAATATATGTAAGTTTTGTATAACATTGTTTTGGCAATTAATATACAACAGTGCTTTATAAAAAACAATAAAGAAGAAAAAATAATAACAGAAAAAGATTATGCCACATTATTCTCTTCTTTTTAATAAGTGGTTTCTTTCTTAGATCTGTGGTCTTGGAATCCAGCAAGTCGTCATTTTTTCCAGTTTTATGGCCAGTAGGCTTCTGAGGTGCCCTCTGTGATCCACAGGCTCCGCTGCCAGCTCACCCCAGCTGAGGTAACCATCCACACCAAGGCATGGATGGCTTCGTCCACATCGGTAGGTGCGTCTCTGCTGTGTGTAGGCAGGGTTTGAAGCTGACAGCTGGACTTTCTAGGTACTGTCCTGGGGCCTGTTTCCCACTCCACAGGGCCTGGCCCATGCCATCTCAGTCTGAGCTTACACTTCTTACAGGTGCTTGACCTCCACCCTTTCCATAGTGGTGTCCTGTCTTTGTGTCTTTCCCATCCTCTTTGGGAGGGAAGCACTGGAGTCCCTAGAGATGCTGGCCAGGTCTGTACTTCCTCCCTGTGTCTGCTGCTGCTCAGGTGTACCTTCTCTCCCTTGGGTGTTGGCCTTATCCAGGATCAGTTTGGTGAATTAGTCTGTACCTCTGCTGTGCTATGTCAAGGGGGTGTAAAATTTGGAGCCAGGTTGGAGTTGCCTGATGGTCGTGGCTGGGCAGGGCTTATGTCATTGTCCTGCAAGATGAAAATCATTTCTCCCCTTGTTCAGATTCAGGTTGGTTAGTCAACTGCTCTGCTGCCCCATGGGGAGAGAAAACAAAACAGAGCCAGCTCAGAGTTCAGGGGTTGCTGTGGCCAAGGCATAAAATCTGTAGGTATGTGGTTGGTCATGGGCCAATGGAGCTTTATCTGGTCTGTGAGGCATATGTCTATCTCTAAGTAAATACCACCATTACTTCATAATTGTATCTCTGTAGAAAGTTTGAAATAAGCATGTTTGCATCTTTTAATTTTTATTTTTCTGCATAAGGTTTTTCTTGACCATTCTGTGTCCCTTGGATTTTCATGTAAATTTCAGGACTCCTTTGCAGTTTTCTGCAAAGAAGCTACCTGGAGTGCGTGCGTGCGTGCGTGCGTGTGTGCACGCGCGCACGCGTGCGCACGCATATGTGTGTTTGAAGCAGGGTCTCACTATGTAGTGCAGGCTGGCCTTGAACTCACTTATGTAGCCCAGGCTGTCCTTAAACTCATGGAAATTCTCCTGCCTTAGCCTCCCAAGTGATGGGATTGCAAGTGCGTCACTATGCCCAAAAGCTAACTGGAATTTCAAGGTAACATGTAGAATTAATTTGCATATCTATTTGGGAAATATATCTTATGACCATAGGCATATTTGTGGTATGTTATGTGTAAACATGTGTTATTCTATTTCTTAAGGTTGTCTTTAATTTATTTCACTGATATTTCGTAGTTTTCAGAACACAAAATTTTGATTTCATTAAATAATTTCTTGGTATAGTATTCTTTTTAAAATGTTTTTGTTTTGAAGAGTAATAACAAAAGCAAGAACAAAAATCAGAAACAAAGACAGTAATAGAGTAACATACAATAATATATATGTTGCAGATTTCCAGAACAAGAATAGCTGATTAGCAATGGTTGACATATTATCTATTTTTTTATCATCAAATCTGTTGCTCAGCTGAACAGATAGTTACGTAAAATTGGACATGTGATTTAATATTACTGCCTCCTTAAATTTTTGTTCTTATCTCTTTTTGCTGTTTTCTCTTATTATTTATTTATTTATTTATCTATTTATTTATGTTATGACTGGCTCATCCTGCCCTGAGGGTGGGGCTGGCACAGCATGTGGTCCTAGGGATCGAACCGTGGTCCTTGCAGTTCCCTAAGCAGGTGCTTTAGACTATTGAGCTATCTTGCTGCCCCTTTTTAAAAAATAATCATTTATTTATTTATTTGCAGAACTGGGATTGGACTCAGGACCTTGCATTTGACAGGCAGGCACTTGTGGCCCTAAACTATCGCCCCAGACCCTTTCTCTTATCTTTTTAAAAAAATTTATGTTAAAGAGAGTATAGTAATAATTGATATGATATTAGAAATAGTACACAACTAGAAGACCAAGATGACAGGCCTTCAAACATGGTTTTTGTATTATACATTGCTGTCCTCAATGTAGTTGCTTAATTCACTGATATCAGCATGCAGAGTTATTCCAGGTGAAAATTCTATACATTACTTGTTGTTTTCAACAAAACTGATAGAAATTCTTATACAATCACTTCAGCCATGCTGTATATATGCTTGCATGTATTTTCCCTCTGCCTTCTTTCCTATCTTTTCTCCTTTCTCTCCTTTTTGTTGTTTAATCCTTAAGTTCTATTTCTTTTCATTTTACTATATCTGTCATACCTTTCAGGTTTTATTTCTTCTTTTGGGTTCTTACACTAGGGAGACAATGTGATATTTACACAGGTGGCTCTGGTTTACTTCACTTATGAGTATAACTTCTAGTTGAATCCACTTACCTATGAAGGCTTCGAATTTGTCTTTCTTTATAGCTGAGTAATACTCCATTGTATAAAAATACTGCATCTTTTCCATCCATTCCTTAGGTGATGGGCATTTTGGTTGCTTCCAAAATTTGCCTATTACAAATTGTGCTGCTATAAACATGGATGCACATGTATCACTATGGTGTAATGTTTTCAGTTCTTTTGGTGAAAATACCTACAAGGAGAATCACTGGGTTGAGTGGGATTTCCAATCCTAGTCTTTTGAGGAGTCTCCACACTGATTTCCATAGTGCTTTACCAGTCTACATGCCAACAGCAGTAGAAAAATGTTCCTTTTTCCAGGCAGCCATTCCAGCATTTGTTACTAGTTGATTTCTTTATGATAGCCATTATTTCTAGGGTGAGATGGTATCTCAGTGTTGCTTTAATTTGTATTTCTTGAATGGCTAGTGATATGGAACATTTTTTCATGTATTTATTTGCCTCTTGTATTTCTTCCTCAGAGAAGTTTGTGTTTATCTTGGATGCCCATTGTTGGTTTGGGTCTTTAAATTTTGGATCCCTAATATTTTTAGTTCTTTATATTTTCTAGATAGAAGACCTTTGAGTAATTATTGGTTAAGGCAAGGCAGGAGGCATTACAATCCCCAACTTGAAATTATATTACAAAGGTACTGTGATAAAATCAGCATGGTACTAGAAAAAAAAAACAAAAGAAAAAAAAAAAAAAAAAAGACCTGAAGATCAATGGAACAGATTAGAAGATGCAGATACAACTGCAAACATGCTCAGCCATCTTGTCTTTAACAAAGGAGCAAACATATTCACTGGAACAAGGATAATCTCTTTAATAAATGGTGCTGGAAAAACTGGCTCTCCACATGCTGAAAAGTAAAGCTAGACCTAGTGTCTTAGTTACGCTTCTCTCATTGCTGGGACAAATACTCAACACCCAAAATGAAGGAAGGAAAGGTTTATTTACCTCAGTTACTGGGGGTTTGGTCCATACTTGGCTGGCTCCAAGGCAGAGGGGCACATGGCAGAGAGCAGTTCATGGCAGCAGAACAGCAACAATGGCAATAACAGTAACACAGAGAGAGAGAGAGCGAGAGAGAGTGTCTATTTTTTTGTCTCTCTTATATTACATTCAGGCTCTCTGCTTCAGGCTATCCACTTCATGCCACACCCATAATTCCAGCAGTACTCAGACCCATAACCTCATCAGTACTTAAGATCTATAATCCTAATTGATCATGAGTTAATTCCAAATTCTAGAAGTTCCCACCCCATGACTGCATGAGGCTTTGTAGGGACAACTAGACACAAATCATACCATTCTGCCCCTGGACCCCCAAAGTTTCATGCACATCCCTTTGTGCAAAAGATACCTTAGTCCATCTCTAAGAGTTACCCAAGTCCCAACAGTTTCAGCATTACTCAAAAGTCCAAGTCTCAAGTCTCCTCTAAGATCCAAGGCAAACTCTATGCTGTGAGTTCCTGTATAAAAGAAAAGTTAAACACATCCAACATTCAAAGGTACAAGATAAACGTTACCATTTCCAAAAGTTGCAAACAATAGGGTAATACAAAGAACTGGGACCAACACAAGTTTAAAATCCAGCAGGGCAAACATTAAATTCCATTATTCTAATTGAAACATCCAAAGCAATCTGCACTGAGTTGTGAGCTCCAAAGGCCTTATATGGCTCTCCCCTTAGGGCACCCTTGGTGGTAGCTTTGATGGCTTCTCTCTTAGGTTGGCTTTACTCCCTCTTTGCAGTTTCCCTTAGACGATCCATGTTTCTGGCTTTTCCAAACTTCTGGGTTTTCCACTGAACCTCAAAACTCCTGCATTCTGAATGCACCTAAAACCAACACCATGTGGATGATGCCAAGGTCTGCTGCCAGCTGGAGCAGTAGCCAGGCTTTCTTGTCTGTTTGCTGTAGTAGTCGAGTTCCTGGATTACTGAGCACTCTGACCCTAATTCTGAGAAACAATTCTCCATGCCGGTGCCATTTTGGAACCTGATGTGGCCACTGCTGCCATTCTGGAACTCGGGTCTCTGCAACTTTCTTCTCAAGGCAAAATCTCTCTCCCTTGCAATTCTGAGGCTGCAGAGAATGGAGACCTGGCATCTCCTGTGATGTCCTCAGGCCATCTTTTTTGATTCTCTGGTTCCTTCCCAGAAATAGATATCCTTTTAGCTCTATCTTTGCAGTCACAGTATTCCTCATGCTTCCTTTCTGGCTAAACTCACAACACTTTAAATCATCCTGCTTGGCTCTTTGCTCTTGATTTGCAACATAAGTCTTGGTAAAAGTCCCCAATAACAACTGTGCCACCACCCCAATATTTGGCTGCTTTGAAATATCTTTTGAAAGATTAATCAGTCTGCCATGCTTAATCTCAGTCTTAGGCAAAGTCTCTGTGCACGAGCAAAACTCTGACAATCTGGGCCAACCCATAGCACCGACCATCTGGAGTCCAACAACCAATGCAGTCCTTCTTCCCAGAAGATACCTCCCCAGCCTGGTCTTTACATGCAGGCCTTCTGTCAGTCTTCTGGTCTGAGCTCTGACCAGAGTCTCCCAAACAGAACAAGTGAAGAAGTTCCAGCTCTTCACAAGTAGACAACCTCTCCAAACCTTTCCTATCTCCTCCCATAAGTCATTCTTTTTAGGCAGACTTCCAGACAGTCTTCTGGTCTGAGCTCTGGCCAGAATCTCTGCTACAGAACAACCAAAGCTTTTCCAACTCTTTGCAAATAGATGACTTCTCCAAACCTTTCCTATCTCTTCCCATAAGCCATTGCCAAAAACTTGTAATCCGTGTGGTCAGGTTTAGCTATAGCAATGACCCCACGTCTCTGGCATCACATTCTGTCTTACATACTTTTCTCTCTTTTGCCCTCGTTGGCCTGTTACCATTGTTGCTGTTCTGCCAGTATGAACTGCTGCTCTCTGCCGTGTGCTCTTCTGCCTTGGAGCCAGCCAAATGTGGACTGAAGCCTCTGGTAACTGTGATCTAAATAAACCTTCTCTTCCTTCATCTTGGGTGTCAGGTATTTGTCCCAGCAATGACAGAAGAGAAACTGAGATAATTGCCACCTACTAAACTAAAGTCAAAATGGATTAAAGATCTGAACATTAAAAGAGAAACACTAAATCGTCTAGAAAATGAAGTAGGTGGAAACCTTGAAGATATAGGGATAGGCAAACAGTTCATGAACAGAAATCAAACTGCATGGGAAATACTTCAAAGAATCAATACCTGCGACCTCCTCTTATTGAGAAGTTTCTGCATGTCAAAAAAAATCATCAGTAGAGCAAAAAGACAACCCACAGATTTGTATTCTTTTTGATGTTTCAATAAATGAAATTTTTCTCTTAAGTTCATATTTGATTGCTCATTAAAAGTGTAGGAAAACATAATAGGTTTTTGCATATTTGGTGTCTTTCAATATTACAGAATTTATTAGTTTAAATCTAGCTTTTCCTAGACTTCTAGGATTTCCTGTAAAATAATTATATCATATACGAATACAGTTTTATTTATTTCTTGGGTAAAGAATGATAGAATTTGAAACTTAGAGAGGTCTAAGATTCTCACTGAATGCCTTTTGTTTAGTTTTCCCCCTAACTGAATGCTAACTGGAAGTGCTGGGAGTGAATATCCTAGTCTTATTCCTGATTTTACAGGAAAAACTTGTATGCATTACTCCGTGTCCAAAAGTAAAGTTCAGGGGTCAAGGAGGTAGCTCAGGGGCACAAATGCCTGCCTGGCAAGAGCAAGGTCCTGAGTTCCATCCCCAGTTCTGCAAAAAAAATTAAAATAAAAATAAAGTTCATTCTGTAGTTTGAATTTCAAATTCAGTCATATAGTGTTCTAACTGCCATTGCCTTTCTGTTCCTAACTTCTATTCTGTCTTTAATAGAAATCTAAAAGGAAAGCCGAGGACAAGCTAAAAAAGAAAACAAAACAAAAAACCCAGTTACTAATTTTATTAAATTGCCTCTACCCAAGAAAACAGTTGACCTTTCCTCTGAGTCTTGATTTGAAGGTAAACAGGGAGGATTTTGAATTGCCTACCACACATTTTTCTAAAATGACTCAAAACAGGACGAAAAGCTTGTTTAGTTTTTGACAATAATGAATATGTGTCTATAACATGATTCTCAGAATGAAATAATTTTTTCAAAGTGATCTGGCTGGTGCTGTGTGTTTAGATTAAAAGTTTTCTTTCTGATTCAGGTCAGCTAAAACCACTTTTTGGAAGCATGTATATGTGATGTGAGATACTGATTTGTGTTTACTGAAGCATGACGGAGAACCTCATGCAGATTGTCAGGTTCACACTTAGTATTGTTAACTTCACAATTGAAAGAAGGAGGTCAAATGTTCCTGGAAGACAACCTTCTTAAAGTTCATAGAGACTTCCTTAAATACCTGAGCTCCATGCTTTGGGCAGAGGTTCACTAAGAAACCATGGGCAGCTTCCAGGGAAAAAGACAAGGGAGGGGCAGAATGTGGTCTGGTGATTCAGAAATTGTCCCCATTCCCTGCTCTTCTGAATCAGCATGCAGCCACATAGCCCCACATGGTGACTCTGAATGAGCTGTCATACCATGTCCTCCCTGCCTGCTTTCATTAAAGCACTTGGTGGTTTTCAGAAGCCAGAGTTGTCATGTGTGTAGTTTCTCTAAGTCCGTAATGTAATGCACTTTTAGGCTTTTTGTTGAATGGTACAGTGGCATGAGATACTCTTGGGCTTGCTTGTTATTGGCTTTGCTTGCCTTACTTGGTCCTTAAAATGATAAGGCTTTTTAGAGACCTAATTGTTGAGTACTTGAGTGTCAGAACCAAGCTGAGTAGACTCACATTGCTCTTGCCACTTTCCAGACTGCGACTTTAGAATTTTCTATGTCATTCTTTTTTTTTGCACCAGGGCGTGAATCCTGGATCCACAACATCGTGCAGCGGGAAGTTAGCATCATCCTTGCTGCTGGTACTGACTGCAGGAGCTCTGCAACCTCCAGCAGACAAGTGACAGTTCTACTAGTGGACATGTGTGTGTTCCAGGGCCAGTGGGGCAGGCTGGGTTACACTGCTGTGCTGGCCCTTTTGTACCATGACCAGCTCTGTGACTTGATTTGGGATGTTGTTACTGGCTGCAGACCCAGCCTGGCTGTGCTGACAATTCTGGAGGTCATACAGTGCCTTTTTAGTATGTTCTCTCTTGCCTTAAACTGCTTTTTTTTTTTTTCCAATATACCAAAGAATAGTGCTACAGACTGGGTAAATGTCCCCAAAGGTCCATTCGTTTAGGTCCTTGTCCCCACACTGGTGCTACTGGAAGGTGGGGAAACTTCAGGAGGTAAGCCCTTGATGGAGGTGCTTAGCTTTCCCGTAGGCATAGCTTTGAAGGGGGTTCTGGAACCCTGGACACTTTCTCCTCCTCCCTTGGCCTCCCAGATGATGAGGTGAGTGGTTTTGTTCTACCACATGGTCCTACCATGACATGCTATCTTACCATTGTCCCCAAGCAGAGGGTCCAGTGGATCATGGACTGGAATCTTCTGTCCATAAGCCAGACTAAACCTTTTCTAAGTTAATGCTCTTAGGTATTTTGTTATGGTTAGGGAGAAATGACTAATGCAGATACTGCAGATATTGACTAATAGGATGACTATGGGAAATTCACATTTTTTTCTCTAAAGTAGTTTAATAGTATTTACTTATTAGGTCTTTGGGAAGTATATTAGTATATACAAGTACTCAGTGAAGTTCTGGAAAATAATAAATATCCCCCCAAATACTAGTATTTATTATTAATGGTGTGGGACACAGGAAGAATATAGGACCTACTGTACTGAACTGAATCTTGCCACCAGAAGCATTCACTCATTGTCTCAGATAAAAATTGTAGCTCAAAATCTTAGAAACTAGAGATCATTGAATATTGGCTTCAGGATTCATTTATACATTAATGCAATGATGGGGTTAAATATAATTTAGCAATATTTATGTCTCAAACCTTTAATTTATGGTTTGTCAATAGGCAACCATGCACCTTTTGTTTCCCTTATTTAATTTAAATTTATCACAACATCTAGGCTGAAAAGGCATAAGTCTTAAGTTTCCAGATTGATGATTACCCATAGCAAGATAGTAGACATTACCATTATTGAGAGACTAATTTTATGTTTATGGTCTTCTTGTTGTGTCCTCTAAAGTAAGCCACTGTACAGATTTCTATTAGTATAAATTGCTGTTGCCTGTTTTTGAGGTTTGTGTACATAATACCTTGTATGTGCTGTTTTTGTTGTTTAATGTTAGATTTTTGAGATTAACCTGTGTTATATCATAAAGAAATTACTGTTCTTTGCTATTTAGTATTTCATGTCACAGATATACATGTCATTCTGTTGATAATGAGCATTTGGGTTGCCTCTGGTTTGATGCTTTAGTACTAATGCACTAAAAATATTCTTGTGACTCTCTGTTGGGTACAGTGCCATGCATTTCTGTTAGAACTGCACTCATGTTGACTTGCTAAGACAGCGGGTAGAGATG
>PVKN010039158.1:0-10930 GCA_004027915.1 Capromys pilorides | reverse complement strand
GAGTACAACCCAACCCTCAGAAAATAATTTTTTTTTCAAATTTAAGAAAGTGTTACTTAACAATTACAATTTTCAACAATAGAATTTGCTCATTCCAAAAGACAATGAGTCACATAGTTACCACATATGAACTGAGCAGAAGGGCAATTCTTAAGGTTGTTACTGGCTACATGAGGCAGTAAAATCAACTACAGAACTATAAACTCCTTACAATAAAATTTTGAAATTAACATTATTTTCATGTAACAGAGCTGGTCAAATAGCTCAGAGGATTAAAGTGCCTGCAAGCAGGCGTAGGGGCCAGGGGTTCGATCCCCTGGGCAATTGAGATTGGGCATGGTGATGCGCGCCTGTAATCCCAGCTCTTTGGAGACTATGAACAGGCAGATCAGTATGAGTCTGATCTGGTAGTGAGACCCTGTACACCCTGTAGATCCTTCCCTAAAATACAGAAAGAAAAAAGATTTTTCATGTAATAAATCATAATTGAAGTCATTCATGGGTCCTTGAATTTTAACTTTTAATGGTCTTACATTTTATATTTAAGTAAGCATTAATATTATTTATATTTCTTTAAAAAGCTATTATATGGCTAAGTTTTATATCAAATTTTACACCATAGGTATTTTTAACCCTCAGAATATATGAGGGTTATCTGAGGCACTATCTACTAGCAAACAGCCCAACTATGTTCTGTATCAGTAAGTTATGTGTCAAAGATAGGGTTAGCCAAATAGCTCAGGGGACTAAAGTGCCTGCTTAGGCAGAGCTCAGAGGCTGGGACTGATCCCTGGCAATCCCTGCCGGTCCTGCCCCCGGGGTGTGCTGAGACTGTGATTGAGACTGGGTGTTGTGGTGCGCAGCTGTGATTCCAGCACTTGGGAGGCTGAAAATCACTATGAGTGATGTCCTAAGTGATTTTCACTAAGAGAATCACTATGAGTCCGATCTACATAGTGAGACCCTGTAAACCCTGTACTGAACAGATAAAATGAAAAATAAATAAATAATTAAAAAGCTAATAGTATATGGTTAAGCTTGATGCTAAATTTTAAACTATAGGCAAAAATGTGTATTCTTAACCTGCAAAACATATGAAAACCTTAGACACTATCTACTAGTGGACTACCAAACTATTTTCTATGTCAATAAATAATATATCAAAGATATATTTTGTATACATTGTATTTCAATGAGGATGACCTTAGTAGTAAGTTAATAATGAAGTCTCAGTAACTTCAAATAATACTTTAATACTGGACCATATCATATGGTCAACGAAAAATAGCTGAATGAATTTTCTATGTTAGTCACTTGCTTATGCCTGGGGCAAAATGTCTAACAACTATAATTTGAAGTCTCACCATTCCATTTCCTGGTCAACTGGCTTAAAGGCAGCAGTGGCATGGCAGAGGGGCACAGGAGAGGGCAAGGTACACAACGCATGCAGCCACAAAGCAGAAAGAAAACGAAGGAGCCTATAAGACAGAAATATAGCTTCCGGACCATCCTCAAGCACTGCCCTTGACCAGACCCCACAACCACCAGAACACTGAGCCGTGAAATCATCAGTGTATGATCTGCCTGACAAGTAGCTGCAGGCCACAGATATGAGAATTTTGAGAAACATTCTAGATCTAAATTAACAATTCCACATTTTCCTCACTCCTGATTCCAGCTTGCAAAATAGCTGGTCTTTGCAACATTAACAATCATGGCATCAGAGGGAGAAAGTGCAGCAGATCACACATTCTTAGAGCTCTCGCACACTTGGTAGGCATGTAATACGCACCAGGACACCAAGCCACTTGCGGAAACAAGTTTAATAGTAAGAAAGTTCAACAGTGTGTCGGGAGACCTCTTCCCCTCACATACACAATTCTATCATTTTTCTTTCTGTTAAGCCTGCTAATGATCACTCACAGGTATGGCCCGGAGTCAGCCTCCTTGCACAAATTTTTCTGTAGCCTTAAACAAACAAATGCAACATCCCTACGGCACAAGAATGATAGACGAGTCTGGGAAGAAAGAAATGAAATCATTTACCATCAGTGCCTAAATTAAAATTTGTTATTAAGGACTGGTCAGATAGCTCAGAGGATTAAAGCGCCTTCTTTGGCAGATGCAGGGACCAGGATTTAATCCCTGGCTTGCCCTGCTGGCCCTGCCTCAGGGTGCACAGAGACAGCAATTGAGACTGGGCTAGTGCTGTGCACCTGTAACCCCAGTGCTTGGGAGGCTGAAAACAGGAGGATCACTATCAGGTGAGACCCTGTATACCCAGTACATTTAAAAATAAAAATTATGGACTTATCATTATTAAATGATTAGAAATGAACATTTTTGGAGAAATATTAATATCCATGAAATAATTGCATGCTAGTATGTAAAAATCTTAAAGTAATTAGACTTGATCTTTTTCATAAGACAATAAAGTTGAACTGAAGTTGAAGAACCAATTACACACACACACTCACATTATTATTACATAAATTGGAAAATTAATTCAATGTTCATACACCACAATTCATAATTCTTATACTTTACCTCCCACTATGTTTTTTTTTCAATGATAAGCTAAAATAGAATTTAAAATATGACTAGAGATATTTCTGTTTATTTTTGAAAGTTCATTTCTAAGGCCAACATACTAAAATATGTAGCTATCAACCCAGCTCTCAAGATGAAAGCAAGAGGACTACAAGTACAAGCCGAGGCTGGGCAACTTAACAACTTCGAAAGATGCTATCTCAAAATTTTAAACAATTAAAACAAATTTGGCTGTAACTATAGCTCAGCATGAAATCCCTAGGTTCAATCCTAATACCACAAAAGAAAAAGAGAGAGAAGAAGAGAAAGAGAGAGAGAGAAAGGGCTGTGAGAAGTATTGTCCTGTTTTAACAATGAAACATTAAAAAAAAAAAAAACCTTATTTCCTTTAAGTGACCTTAAAAGAAAGTTAACTATTACATGTGTACTATTTTTCTTTCTCTCTCCATTCTCTCTGTCTGTGTGTGTCTCTCTCTCTCTTTCTCTCTCTCTCTGTCTCTCTCTTTCTCTCTCTCATTCCTTCATGCAAGGTAAGCAACTGGTTTATTGACTTTTTTATTTCAAAATCATTTTCCTACATACTTCAAACATTTGTTTATTTCTTCACCCATTTCTTCTTGCATTTTTTTCTGTCTATGCCTACTTCTCCAGAGAGTTATTTTTCTTTTCTTTTTTTCAATCTCCCTTGAAACTTGGCTTGACAGGGCCAGCGAGATATCTCAGCAAACTAAGCAACTGCTTAGGCAAGCGCAAAGACCAGGGTTTGATCCCAGGCACCACATGCTGCACCAGCCCTATCCATGGGTGTGCTGCGCCAGCCACTGAATACCAGTGTGGTAGTGCCCTCCTATAATCCCAACCTGGGGGTTGAAACAGGAAGATTCCTTCAAGTCAAAGCTGTATAGTGATACCAAATACAAGAAAAATAAAAGTTGGCCTAACAGATTCTCTTGAAGTTGTGCCTATTGATAAGAAAAAGTTTAAACAGGTTCTGTACTTAACAAGTATGAATGGCATGTTCCTGTACAAATGCCATGCTACTGTGTGTTAAGTGGGACCAGATGAAAGAAATTAGCAGTGAACAAGCCTCTGTTCCCGTTTTCAGTGAAGAAACAGTCCTTTAGGCAGGGCTGAAAAATAACTAGGTGGATATATTAGAGTCTTCTAAATGATAAGCAAGTTTTCCACCTTTATTTCCTCTTACTATTTAAACACAGTTACTTCAAATGGAAAGACAACTGGCATCACTGCCAAATGCCTAGGACTAACTTTGACTGACTCACCTAAAATTCTTAGTAGATATCATTCAAATAAAAGTTATTGTAATCTTTACCAGGAAATATGAGATCTGTAAGGTTGAAATGAACCCAGATAACCTCTGTTTCTCAGAACTCCTGGTGAAATTCTCATACACCAACAAGGTTAGAAATGCCTGCATTGGAACATACGGACAAGTAGCCTTTGCTCAAATACACACAAATATATACACACAAACAAAGGAAATAATAGACATGGAAAAAATTTAATGAAATGAGTAAGAATATATTAGTGCACTCATTGAAATCAAAGAATAACACATAATTTATATCTAATTGTGAAAATAAATTTCCTAGTTACTTGTGGGTGTGGGAAAATTGTCTCTCCACATGCAAAGATAAAAGTGGAACAACGTCTAACTTAATCTATGTAGTAGGAACAAGAGATTAGTAGCAAAGAGAAGAGTTAACTACATAATCACCACCAAGGAAAGAGTAATGGATAAACATAAAAGAAAATAATATATATATATATAATAAATAATCTCTAAAACTATAGGAGATGAGAAATATTAAAGAATGATTCATCTTGCTCCAAAGTTAGCAAACCCATCCAGTTAGAAAAACATTTTTTAGTCAGGCATAGTGGCATACCACTATAATTTCAGCACTTGAGAGGCTGAGGCAGGAGGATTGATATGAGTTTGAGACCAGCCTGGGCTATAAAAGTGAACTTGAGGCCAGCCTGAACTGCATAGCAAGACCTGTCTCAAAAAGACAAAAAGACCAAAAAAATTAATAAAATGGACCAAAGTAGATAAATAAGGGGAGGGGGGAACCTATCAGGATTGAGAAAGCAACATTTATGAGACTTAGAAAAATAAGGAATGAAGTCAAAAGAAAGTGATAAATTAATCAATATACAGCAACTTAAGCAAGGAATGAAAAATTATGCAAGTGTATAAGATAAATGCTAAGGCATGTCTTAGATAGCACAAGAACTGAAATGAAAATGTACTGAGCAAAAAGACAGAATGTGTATCTTATACCTAACCATACAGCTAAGTATGGTACATTGCCAGAACTGAATATAGGATATCAGCTAGAGGATCATTTAAGTTCTATTTTATGTCTAGATTTCAAAACTTGGGAATAGAGCAACCAACCACAAAGAAAAGAGGTGAAACCAACTGACAGTGCAGAACTAAATGTGTCAGACAAAGAAGAAATGCTAAAATCCAGCACCATGTAAATAAGCTGGTCAGATAGAAGGGTTTGTACAATTTTAATAAGTCTGCAAAGTCATGCAGTTAAGGTTCTTCATGAAATCAGCAAAGCTATTTGATGTTACACAATGTTATTGCGTGGAAAATTGTGAAATCAGAAACATCAGAAATGAGAAATGCATTACAGTGAATAATAAGATATATGATGCACAATTGATCACATTCAAAGCAGCCAAGTAATTTAAGATTAAATGAGAAATACGGTTGCAATTTTTGGAAGAGCTTTCAAAGTAGAACCTAATATTCCAGAACATAGCAAATGCTCTGCAAGCATATGAACACAGATTAACACTGCAAGCAAGTGTGAGAATTAAGTCTATCTTTGGAAAATTATGGACAGTTTGGGTCACCTCATTAGGGGATCGGTCACACTCCATTGTGTGACATCTGACACTAACTGTTTTTAAGCACATGCCTGCTTCTTCTATTATTAATTTCTACCTAAGGGCAGATGCCAAGAGAACTTACTTTAGTTTCTACCTCCTGCTGCCATTTCAACTGTCAGGAACAGCAGGAGTCAAAAATGAAAGGCACCATCTTAAAGAAAAGCTGTGCCACAGTGTCATTTTAAAAACTGACAGCTTTGTGCAGTCCCAAATCTTAAGGAAAAGTGATTGTCACTTGTGCCTCCCACTGCCATTTTGACAAAGGAAGACATTCCCTCACCTCCAAAGGCAACAGTAATTTTAAAATGGCAAGCACAAACATATTTGCAAGTGGCAAGTGGGAAATTCTTGACTGCAACAACAGTAAGATGCGAGATTGTGAAATTCTGTTCTTCCAAAAAGAAAACGGGACTCTTAACAAAATGGTGCCTAATTTATAACAGAAAAGAGTGCACAATGAGCCAACATGATAAAGCAATTTTAGGATTTTCAATTTTATGTAAAAAAGAAAATATATCTTAGCATGTCTTGTAGACAAGTTAATTAAGAGAAGATGGCTCTGCGGAGCGAATGATGCTGAAAGGCATAGAATGGGCAGCTGCTTCCAGGCTAATTATGTAAATCCAGGACATAAAGAAAACAAAAATTTATTTTCAGATATCAAGATCTTAATATTAAGATAGGGTTAAAGTATCTTGGAACATTTCTTTCTCCAGGGTGCAGTTGCTATTGAAAAGGTATAAGAAAGAATGGTTGCAATAACACAGCGAAGTTTTGGGGATACAAATGCTTGCACTTAGTTTGAATAGGAAAGAAAACTAGGTTAGATATGCATTCTTTCTTCCCTCCAGAAGACCATAGTCACAAAATACAAGCATTCTAAAGCATTCTAAAGAAATAGGAACTACAAAAATTGCCAGCCTTCTTTTATAATAAAAGATATGTTGATTTCAGTTTTGTCTGCTTCACAGGAGAATGAATCGTATTTTTATACGCAAAGAAAATGTCAATTTCGTGTACTGTGTATGACTGTGCTGGTTTGGAATTTGACTGTAAGAGAGGATGGAGCAGACAGAAGAGATATTAATTTGTGCAAGGACTTGTTTCTTCCTCGTTCAATTTTCTCAGAATGTATAGGTGAAACTCATTTCAGAAATACCAAACTGGAGTGCAGACATGGGCCAAAAAGGTAATATTCTCTAATAAAATTTAAGGTAAGTCCAGTTTAGCTGGACCGAGAAAACCTCATCACCCCTCTCCAATGTAATTCAGACAGAGATTATCAGAGAAAAATCACAGTCAGTGACTGACTCTCACTGGAAATTCACTCTAATCAGATTCTGAGCTATAAATGCAACTATATCACAGATGACTCTGCAGCAATTTATGTCTAGGTCATCATGTAGATAAATGGTTTCTTTTACTGAGCCAGTGTTATGGTCTGTTTCGAAACGATGAGTTGGGCACTGCATGCGTAATTGTGATGGTCAGAGTGGTACATGGTGTTACTGGAACCAGTTCTTGGCTGCTGTTCTTCCACCATCCTTTCCCCAACTCAAGAAACCTCTAAGATCTTTTCAGGGAAGGCAAATAATCCTCCAGTGTTATTTTTCAGACACTGAAAAGTATGTTCTGTTCCTTTTATTGTTGCTATTCTATGGGTAGCCTAATTTCCACTCATTTAATACTTTTAAAAAATTAGCATTCTTCTGATAGCAAATGCCTTAAAAATGTTGACTAGACTTCAGTGGGTTGTTAATTAACCTCCTTTGCCAAGATACTTTAAAGGCAGGCTATTACATTTGAAATATATGCAGTTATACATATGCACATACTTCATATACATTTTCCTTGTGGAGTGTGGAGAGAATTTCAAAAACAAAAATCTACCATTGACTAATAAGATATGCCTTAGGAAAAATAAGTTCCTATCTCTTAACATAATATAAGGATAATAAGTCAAACTTCAAAGAGTGGAACACATGAGCTACATAAGGCATTTGACACAAAAACATAAAATAGATGGTTACTTTAATATGATTTCACTTACAATAGCTGACAATGAGAAAAATAAATTATAAATAATGAGACAGGATCTTCTCACATGACATATTACTGCAAAAATTTTGGTATAAGTTAAGGTTGGTTGATCTTTCTACTATAATTGATTTTACATCCAGTGTCTGGATGGGCAAAGGAACAGGTATCACATTTCCATTTCACTCACTCATCTGACACTGAAGCAAATTAGACTGATGATCTAACATTCTCACATCTGCCCTGAGCACACACCCTTCAGACTGTACTCAACCTGGATGCCAAGGTTAGGTTCTTCAAGGTGAAAGAATGAGGAATCATTGCCATCTGCCTCCCTTTCAATTCCCTCTCTTTCTTACTTTCTTGAACACCCTATCATGACTTACAAACTGCAGTTGGTCTTTGGTTTTTGAGAAATTACATGGATTTGACTATCTGGCATTATGTCAGAGCTTTTGACCTCGGCATTATGTCACTCTACTTACATATTCTCGAACACAGCTGTAAGTTTAATTCTTCACTTTGAGCTCTTCTCTCTGGTTTGTACTTCTAGGTCATTCATGGCCATGGATTGCAGATACCTCTAGGTGACACCAGTGTTGATTGAAGATTTGAGAGTGGAGGTGGCATATTTGTGTCACGGCTCCTAAGAGATTTAAAAATAGATTAAGCAGGGTGTGTAGGCACGTTTTACAATGAGAATTTGTTCAATCAGTACTGTATCATGAATTATTTGCCTTCTACTTGAAAAGACATAACCAATTTTGGGTATTGTTTTGGTGATATACTCATCCTCTTCTATGTGTAGCTTTTAAAATCTTTTCAGTGTGTGTGTGTGTGTGTGTGTGTGTGTGTGTGTACTACCAAAAATATAGCAAGTTGTTGCTTTATATATTGATGCTCTTGTGTAAAGAAATGTACATCACACTTTCTTCTAATTGTCATATTTAGATTTTCTGAAGCCAAATATGGACACTGATATGAATCAAATGTTTTATAATTCTCCTAACCACCCTAGCTCCTTCTGTCATATCAATAAGGGATACTAATGATGTTAGTTGTCCTTCTTACTCCCCATTCTATGACTGTTATGCCAGGTGTAGTGTTTAGACATAGATTGTCCATCAAGTACTTCTGTTTCTTTGGAGGAGCTCCAGTCTTTGTCTTTGCCTTGAAAGTCAGTCTCCTGTGTTCTAGCACAGACTCTTCAGCCCTCCATCACAGACCCTTCACTTCTGGACACGGACTAACCCAGGACTCTATCTATCCAGGCCCAGTGTGTGAGTGAGATCACCTGTGACCCACCAGAAATTCATTGGAATCAGCACTCAGGCCCAACGTGGGAGCGGGACTGCCTGGGGCCCACCAGAAACTCATTTGGACCGACACCCAGGTCCAGCATGTGAGTGAAATTCATCTATCAGACACACCCCATATAGAACTCCTTACAGAGAGGCTAGAGGCAAGACTCACCCAGCTCATTCAGGAATAGAACATATTGCCAGAGTGGCACAGCAGGTTCACCTCCAAGGGCTGCAGCAGAAAGAAGTGGAGCACAGCAGCCACACCCAAGCCACATCCACCTGGAGAAGTTTGAACTTGGTAGATCTGGATCTGGTGCTAAGGTTAGGAACTCTACCAAAGCTCTACACCAAAGGTCAGAAGACAGTGCTATACAAAATGACAAAGAGAAGGAGAAAGATGAAATCTCAGACCCCAAGCCCACCAAGAACAAATTCAGGAGATAATAGCATTAAAAAAGTTGGAAAACACAAACCTGAAATCTCTGAAATGATAGCATCTGAAGTAAGCAAACTACCGCAGAAAGATATAGAGGAAATCAGGTGAGAAATAATTCCTGAAGTAAAAAATAAATAACTATAATGAAAGAAGTACTAAGTGCTTCTAAAGAAGACACTGATTAAAAAAAAAAGTACAGGAGAATACAAAAATGATGGAATCCTTGAAAGAGCAACATAGGAAAGAAGCATATTCAAAGTACTATATAGGAAATTAAAACTTCAGTCACAAGCTGGCAAAATCATTTGAATAAAAGTGAAAAATAGACTTCAGTCTTGAAGACACCATTGCAGCTAGTGAAAGGTAAGAAAAGATCTCTTAAAAGCAACTACAACGCAGGGAAAAATAATTCAACATCTGGGCCAGTGAGATGGTTCAGTGTTCTAAAGCGCCTGCTTAGGAAAGCTTAGGCAACTGCAGGGACCACGGTTCAAACCGCAGCACCCCATACTGTGCCAGTCCCACCCCCAGGGCAGGATGAGCCAGTCATAATAATAGTAATAATAATAATAATAATAATAATAATAATAATAATTCAACATCTGCAAGACGATGCAAAGATGAACAATGCAAGACTAATAGGCATGAATGAGAAAAAACAAATTAAAACAAATGATATGAAAAGGATATGGACAGAAACAATAGCAGAAAACTTTCATGGAGAAATAAGTTGACATTCAGATTAGTGAAGCACATAGAACTCCAATCAACCCAATTAAAAGCACACCCAGACATATAATAATCAAGATCCAAGAAATTGAGCACTGGATAAGTATACTAAAAGCTGTTAAAGAAACGAAACAGATCACATTTGAGGAAAATCCATCAGAATAAAGGCAGATTTCTCTTTAAAAACCATCAAGTCAAGAAGAGCATGAAACAAAGTACTTCAAGTCTTGCAAGAAAACAAATTTCAACACAGACCAATGTACCCTTCAAAACTCTTTCAACTATAATGGAGAAGTGAAATACTTCCAGGACAAAGAACAATTAAAGAATTTTATGGTGAAAAAATCAACCCTACACAGATTCCTAAAAGATATTCTAGAGAGGGATCAAAATGACCACAATTCCATGATTGCAAATGAAAAGAACCCACCAAATAAGGCAAACAAGTAAACATAGGAGAAAAAGAGGTATACAACAGCAGTCTTTCAATTATTTTTTCGTATATAGCAGTAAAATATTTCCACCAGTATATTCCACAAATGGACTTCTCTTGCAGGCTATAGGCCATGACTCTGTCCAGGTCTATGGGGTGGATATCAAGGAAATAGCAGTAGCTCAGTCCCACAAGAGACACCTGGCCACCACTAAGCATCATGGATACTGTCCATGTCCAAAACATACTAGAAATGTGTGAGATATCCTATTCCCAAACTGTTAGAAGTGCTGGTCATATATTTGTCATTCCAGTCTTCACATTATTTTTATTCTTAGTAATTCTTTACTAACATGAAAACTTTCTCTTAGTGGATATTTTTGTATATATTAACCAATTCAAATACTATGTGAGTACTCTGAATTGGTCACAGATTTGTACATATGATACACAACTTTCTGGTCTTTAGTTGGAGTCATGATTTAATTTTAATTTTGGAATATTGTTTTGAAA
>PVKN010039157.1:0-10931 GCA_004027915.1 Capromys pilorides | reverse complement strand
TTTTTGAATGGTTTCCATAAGACATTTTGCTCATTTTATGATTGAATTGTTCATTTTCTTACTACTTACTTTTAAGCTTTCTTTATACATTTTGTATACAAGTTCATCATTATGCCTGTGTTTTGCAAATATTTTCTTGCTTTTTTATTTTTAAAGAGTGTAAAAAGTAGTAAAAACAAAAGCATTAAAACAATATAAAATTTCACAAAATGATAGAAATTCAAGAATGGTGTTACATTGCACATTGTCATCCACAAATTATTTGTTCAGATCACCAAATACAGCAGGTGAAATTCATCAGAAAATTTAAAAGAAGAAAAAAAAAGATTGAGTATAAACTATTGCCCTCAGAAGACCAGCAGAAATCAAGAGTACAATCATCTACATTATCCTGTGTATATGCATATATTTTTCTCTTCCTTCTTCCCATTTTCCTTTCCCTCATCCCAGTTGTTCCTGTAATCCCAATCCTGGGGAAGCTGAAAGCAGGAGGATCACCACGACTCCAAACTGTGAAATGAGACCCTGTATCAAATACAAAAATGAAAATAAATAGATAAATAATAACATAACATAAAATAAAATAAAATAAACAGCAATAAAAATCCTGGCTCCAAGAGTATGTTCTCCTTAACCCACTACTCCTGGAGCTAAGGTATGTATTGCCTAAACAGGTCAACCATGGAAGAAATATGTATGTATTCATAATGAACCTATGTAGAGAGGCAAGCATCAAAGATGCTACAACACTGGAAAGAGTTATAACTTGAATTAAAAAATCCCAGCATCTTCATTTCTTTGCGGAAATTACTATATGAATTCTATCTCAATTTTTCTTCTCTCACTGCTGGGACAAACACATGACACTCAAACGAAGGAAAAGTTTATTTAGCTCACAGTTACTGGAGAATTCAGGCCACACTCAGTTGGAATCAAGGCAGAGAGTCACGTGGCAGAGCCAGTAGTTCATGGTAGTGGAAAAGCAACAATGGCAACAGAGAATGATGAGAAGAGTAACTGAGACAGAATTTGGCACTAGGAGTGGGGTTGTTGCTGTGACCAATCTGACCATCTGGATTGCAAGTTTTTGAAAATGGCTTATAGAAAGAAATAAGGAAGGTTTACAGAGGCTGTCTACTTACAAAGATCTGGAAAAACTTAGCCGTTCTGTAAGGGAGATTCTGGTCAGTGCTCAGACCAGAAGACTATCTGGAAGACTGCCTATAAAGAATGGCTTAAGGGAACAGATCGGAAAGTTTTGGAGAGGTTGTCTCCTTGTAAAGCACTGGAATAGCTTTATCTGCTGTTTGGGAGATTCTGGTTAGAGCTCAAACCAGAAGACAGAGAGAAGGCCTGCCTTTAGAGACCAGGATGGGGATATTTCTACTGGAAAAAAGGACTGCAATGGTTGTTGGACCCCAGAGATTTGTGCTATGGCTGAACCCCAAGTTTGTCTGAATTTTGCTCATGTTTAGAGACTTTGCCTGAGACTGAGATTAAGCATGGCAGGCTGATTAATTTTTCAAAAGATATTTCAAAGCAGCAAATATTGGGGCAGTAGCATGGCTGCTACTGGGGGTGTTTAGTCAGATTTAGGTTGAAATCAAGAGCAAAGAGACAAGCAGAATGATTTAAAATGTTTTGAGCTTGGCCAGAAAGGAAGCACCAGGAAAGCTGAGGACTGAAAAGATGGAGCTGAGAGGATCTTCATGGCCCAGAAGGAACCAGATAATGGAAAGGATTGTCTGAAGGCATCACAGGAGGTAGTAGGTCTCCACCCTTTGCAACTTCAGAACTGCAAGGGAGAGAGATTTTGCCTTGAGAAGAAAGCCACAGAGCCCCATGCTCCAGAATGGAGGCAGCAACAATACCAGGTTCCAAAATGGCCTTGGCATGGAGAATTTGTTCCTCAGAAGCAGGGTCATAGTGTTCATCAATCCAGGCACTCAACTACTACAGCCAAGAAAGAAGGGAGCCTCACTACTGCTCCAGATGGCAGCAGACCTTGGCATCATACATGTGGCCTTGGTTTTAGGTGCATTCAGAATGCAGGAATTCTGAGGTTAAGAAGGTTTCCAACTCAATTTCTGAAGAAGGCCTGGGAGGCCAGGCGGTGTGCCCCTGTGAGGGCAGTGTGTAATGCACAGAGAGGTGAATTTAGTAGAAACCCCAGAACTTTGAAAATCCATAAAGTAGGTCATGTAAAGGAAACTGCAAGAAAGGAACAAA
This sequence comes from Capromys pilorides, assembly GCA_004027915.1. Taxonomy (NCBI): domain Eukaryota; kingdom Metazoa; phylum Chordata; class Mammalia; order Rodentia; family Capromyidae; genus Capromys; species Capromys pilorides. The sequence continues at coordinate 8,702 of PVKN010039157.1, read as the reverse complement.
GCCGGCCTAAGAGAGAAGCCATAGGAACTACCACCAAAAATATCACAGGGGTGGAGCCATGTAATGCCTTTGAGCTCACAACACAGCACAGATTGCTTTGGATGTTCCAGTTAGAACTATGGGATTTAATGTCTGCCATGCTGGATTTTGAACTTGCATTGGTCCTAGTGTTTTGTATTCCCCTGTTGTTTATAACTTTTGGAATGGTAAGGTTTATCTTGTGCCTTTGAATGTTAGATGTGTTTGATTTTTCTTTTGTACAGGAGCTCACAGTTAAGAGTTTGCCTTGGATCTTGGAGAAGACTTGGGACTTGGACTTTTCAACAATGATGAAACTGTTGGGACTTTGGCAACTCTTAGAGATGGATTAAAATATCTTTTTCACAAAAGGATATGCATGAGACTTTGGGGGTACAGGGACAGAGTGTTATGGTTTAGGTCTAGTTGTCCCCCAAAAGCCTCATGTAGTCATGGGGTGGGAACTTCTACAGCTGAGATTAACTCATGATCCACTCAGATTATGGGATATCCACTGGGATTACAGGTCTTAGTACTAATGAGATTATGGGTATGAGTGCTACATCCAACTTGGGGCAGAGAGCCCAAATGCAATATAAGAGAGACAGAGAGACAGACTCTCTCTTAGTTGCCATTGTTGCTGTTCTGCCACCATGACCTGCTGCTCTCTGCCACATGCCAGTCTGACTTGAAGCCAGCTGAGTATAGACTGAAACCTGTAGTAAGTGTGAGCTGAATAAACCTTTCCTTCCTTCATTTTGGGTGTCAGGTATTTGCCCCAGCAACAAAAGAGAAAGAACCGAGTTAGGTTCTAAGTGTTAAAAATCAAATGTGAAAACAGGAAATTGTGCAGAGCATAAACATCATGATGATCATGATGAGATAGCTAAACTTTCATGATCAGATTGCCTATTACACGGGTGGTCTCATTTTGACTTAAGTACAGTTTGGGGTAGGCAATATATTTACTATTTTATTTTATATAAGGAAATTGGGTTTTAAAGAAATCAAGTAATATTTCTAAGCTGACAGACTTATGTGACACTTAAGGTAGATTGTCAACTTGATTGGCTTGAAAACTACACAGGGGATCAGTAAGTTGTACTTCTGGGTGTGTTCAAAAGTAAAGAGGAGGCAAAGAGCTGAGGTCTCTAACCAGCCCCTCATTCAGTCCTCTCTGGTGCTGTTTCCCTGCTCTGCTTCCTAACTGCTGAGAACGAAACCACTTTGCATCTGCCATGATATTCTTACCTTAGAACCAGCCAGTCATAGACTGAATTTTTGGCACCCTTGGCCACATCAATTTGTCCCATTTTAAGTTATGGGTGTCAGGTATTTTGTTCAGCAAAAAGAAAACTAATATAATATATACGTCAAGCATATTTATTGCAATTATAAAACTAACAGAAAACACTTATCTACTGTATAGCTCAGGAAACAACTTTGGAATATTAGTTTTCTCACATAAAAATAATATTTTTCACAAAATCTATGGATTTTTAACACTACATTAGTGAGAAATTTTTAACATTGATTCATTTCTTGTCTTGCATCTTGAACTAATGTCTCTGGAGATTTTTCATTCTTCTTACATAGACTTTGAAAAGTTAATTATATTCACACTATATTCTGTAATAAAAAAGTTTCAGGAAAAAAAATAGGCATAGTTAAACATTAAAATTACAGAAGTTTCACTACATATAAAGTATAATCTTTCCAAAGTAGAAAGAAGGAGTAAATCTGGTTTCAGAAGTTACATTAAATCTTATATATGTGTTCTTCATATTGATAAGAGTAGGCACTATGTTTTAAATCTTTGAAATCCATAGATTAGGTAGAACTACTATTCATACCTTAATGAACCCTGTAGTGGTTCCTTGTTTGTGTCAACTTGAGAAGCTAAGAGCTTAAATTGTCTCAGCAATTCCACACTGTAGGGTATAGAGGCCCCACCTTAGAGTGACTCATCACATAAAAGGAGAATGAGTAGGATGGAGTGCCCCATTCTTCCTGGAAGGAGCTGTAGTCTTTGCCATCAGCTTGAATTCTCCTGGCTCTAGCACAGACTCTTGGCTTCTGTCTTGGATCCCTCAGGCTTCTGGTGTAGACTTATCAGCCTTCCAGCAGCATCCAGCATCCTGATACAAACTTGCACGGAACACTGGCTGTGGACTCCAGACCTTGAACTGAGTCCTTCAATCTCCAATGTGCAGACACCCTCTGCATGCTTCCTCATCTAACTCTGTGGCTGCACTCTGTAAGTCAATCTTGGAATTTCTTATACATTTATGCATCTTGTGTTTTATCTGTACCCCTAGTAAAACCCTGAGTGATACAAACCCCAATTTGCATACATCAAACATTAAGAAATTTTATTTGAGACAAAATAATTTCAGCATATATAGTTTATAAAATGATTTAAGAATACTTTCAAAAATATTCTATTAGGGATTGGGCAGATAGCTTGGTGGCCTAAGTGGCCTGGCATGGCAAATGCAAGGACCTGGGTTTGATTCCCAGTATTGCATGCTGTGTCAGGCCCAGAATTTAGCATATGCTATGCTAGCCCCTGAAACTTGGTATGGTGGTGCATACCTGTAATCCCAGAGCTAGGGAAGCTGAGACAGGAGGATCACTATGAGTTACAGCTGTGTAACAGGATGCTTTGCTAACTAAATGAATAAATGTTTAAAAAGCATTATATTAGTAAAGACAATAATATGAATGTTATACTACTGAAATGCATGTTTTACTATGCTACATACCTACAAAAGTATTTATGAGATTCATGGCTTGCAATTTATAATTTGTCTTAAACACTCCAACAATTGCAAAAAAAAGAAGAGAAGAAAGAACAAAATGAAGAGCAATGTAGAGGGGAATGAACAAGAAAACTGTGAGGCACATCCTACTAAACTAATTTGGGAGGCAACAATAGATGCTGATGTTGGGTGATATACACTGTACACAAGAGTTTATTATACTTCTTCTAATACTGTGTGCATATTTAAAGAAATGAAAAGGCTAAATAAAGTAGCTTAGAGAGAAAATAAGATCGCTGATGGTTTGTTTTCAGACCACTGAGAGCAAACACAATTAAGCTTTCACTCTCCTCCCAGTTGTTCTTTTCTTCTTTGCTTCATGAAGATAATGTTGTGGAATTTCAGAAGCAATGTGTAGTAACAAGTGGACACCTCACTGAATGTACAAGTCAATGCTACTTTGGTGACAGGCTAATTATGGCAGAAAATGGTAATGGGAAATGAAGAGTCAATTTCATGCCATTCAAAAGACTGGCCACAGACACTGAAGTTTCTGTAATTCTTTTGAAGAAGAGAAAGGGAGGGAAGAAGCCAACACAGAATCATGAGGCTTCCTATGGAGTAGTTGGAAAAAAGTGATGCAAGATCAAAAAGGCTAATTTTTGTGGGAACAGATCTGTGCAGAGGAAGAAGGAAGGAAAAAAGAAATAAAGAAGGGAAAGAAGGAAGAGGAAAGAAGGAGAGAGTGATGGTGTAGCAGACAGAAGGGAGAGAAATGTGGATGAAGAAGGGGAAAAGAAAATAATTTAGGTTTTGTTTTCTTCTTGAAAAATGGAGAACAGCCTCTTTTCAAGTTCAACCAGGCTTCCCTACAAATACTAGTATCACTCTATGCTAAAAGAGACCGCTCTGAACACGTGCAGGGTTCAATACAAAACAGCTGAATTTTGGTCCCTAAACTGAATGTGATCAATATAAAATAAGATTCTGAAGGTTCTGAGTGAGCATTTACATAGAAATGCCTCAGATTTTAAAACTTTGATGAATATTTAATGCATCATTGATGAAGGTGTCCAAGAACAAATTGATGATTGCCTGAATATAAAATTCCTCTTCTCCAAGGCTCTGGAGCTGCCTAATTTATCTTTCTGCTAGAAAAGACACAAAAACTCCAAGGAAGCTAGCTAGAATTCAACAGGCCCTAGAATAACACTAATTAAATAAGAATTATTTTTCTTGTGTTTCTCTCCCCTGGCAGCATAACAAAACTTGTTCTATAACTGCTGGAGAAGGAGCAGTGTCTGAGACAGAGGCATAACAAGTTATGTTACACACACATGTTCTCCTATAAGATGCAAAATTATGTCATTTCAATGACATGTCAATTCTTGGGATCTTCCATGTCATTTATTTTTGGGTTCTTTGATATTATGACAGGGGATGTATGGACAGATTAAAATGCCACAAAACTTTTCCTTTTATATAAAGAACATGCATTTGATGTTTGATGCCCTGACTGGTATATAAGATATGATAAAAAAAAATAAGCTAAATGTTTATATTTTTTAAAATTATTACAGTAAAAGATACACTGTCATTAATCTGTTCAAAATACTTGTATCAGGCAAAGGAGATAGCTTGGCAGTCTAAGCACTTGCGTGGAAAGCACAAGGACCCAGATTCCATCCCCAGTACCACATGCCATGCCAGCCCTGTGCCATACCAGCCATTGAAACCCAGCATGGTGGTGCAAGCCAGTAATCTCAGTGCTGGGGAGGCTGAGAGTTCAACCCGCATTGTGAAATCATGCTCCAAATGAATATACAAATAAATAAAACTTTGAAAAAGGAATAAAAAATCTTGTCTCTTCCTTCAAACACATTTACACATTCATTTTCTACTTTCTTGAATAGTTCTGCACATCTTCTTCCTTGTCCTTATGAAATATGATCAAAATTATCATAAATACTGTTGCTTAATTCTATCCAAAGAAAGGCAGCCTGAGAAACCATTATCGTTTGTCCTCATTCTCTTTTTTTCACTGGATCTGTCACCAAGAAGCTCTGATTCTTTCCCAAAGTCAAAATAACCATTAAATATAAACATTTGTGTGTGTGTGTGTGTGTGTGTGTGTGTGTGTGTGTGTGTACTGAGATAATAGAAAACATTTATTTTTGCACCAACTGAAAATACAGGGTTAGACATGAAACTTGGGAATAGAAATATCAAAGAGATCCTGAAACACATTCACTATTTCTAAACCTCAGACAAAAGAGCAGAGAATAAGAAAAAACAGAAACAAACCAAAGAAAACAACATATATACCATGGAATCAATTCAGAACATGAAGACAGCTATGTTGGCACAACTAAAGACACACAGGAAGGAGGACTTCCAAGAATTGCTTCGTACAGTGGCAGAAATGATGATATATGCATATTCAAAGTAAGGGTGATTCTTTTGAGGGGGATTAATGCTGATGCATTTTTACTATAATTTTTTTTTTTTTGCTTATGGTTTCACCACATATTTCAATCACATATTTTGTAATTAAAATAGAAATATGATCTTTCTTTATCTCACTTAGTGATCTTATCAGCATGGGGCAACTTTACATCACCATTCATGTGGCTGTCATGTGATTAATACGTTATATTATATTATCCTTGTTTATCTCACTTGAAGAGTTAAATTTCTCCACTCTATGTTCCATCTTTCCCCTTTCTGTGTTATATGCCTTGAAAATGTCCTTATGTACAGCCTACACTGAAGAAGTTATATTAATACTATAGTAACACATTCATAACCATACTTATAGCAGCATAATTTGCAGTAAATAAGCCCACGAAGCAGCTGAGAGGCCTATCAACAGATGAATGGATAAGGGAAAAAATAATGCAATGGAGCATTATTCAGCATTAAAAAAATGAAATATGCAATTTTCAGGGAAGTGGATGGAATTTGTGACCATAATGTGAAGTGAAATAAGCCAGACTCTGAAAGTTAAACATTGGATGTTTTATATGAGAAACTTATAAAATGAATAAATGTACAGATAAATGATAGATATGGAGAGATAGATGATAGATAAAGAGATAGAAGAAAAAATTACAGACTAGATAGGATAGATGATAGATAGATAGATAGATAGATAGATAGATAGATAGATAGACAGATAGTAGAAATGACAGGAAACTAGAAGTTGACTCTTGCAAGGACTAAGGATTGGGGAACTGAGAAGAGAGGGAGAGGAGGGTCAAGGAATTGAATGTGAGCAAGAAATGACACGTGCGTGTATCAATTTCCTAAAATGATCATAAGTGTTGTGTACTAAAAATATGCACTATTTTAAATGTGTGCTGTTAAATTAAATATAAAAATCCATTTTTTAGTTCCATAATGGTGAATCTATTTGGCAAATCTCTGTATGAAGTATTTGCTTATTACTCCCAATTATTGTTGTTGTTGTTATTATTATTATTATTATTATTATTATTATTATTATTTGGTGCTTTAAAAAATTTATTTAACTGAAATGGACATATATTTGTTTCTGAAGTGACTTCCATTTATTTGAATACATCTTTTCCCCATGGTGATTTACAAGATTTTCAAATAATATAAATATTTTATAAATATTTGGGTATACACCTGCACAATACCTCAGCAATACTTTTCAGCTAGAAAAACACTGAAGAGTAAAATACCAGACACATTTATTAGCTAGAGTGAAAATCTGAAATATTTTTGAGATAAGAAGTCACCACATACTTCTTCAACTAAGAAAACGAACCCTACAACACAGGAAGATTTTATTTTTATATAGGACCTAAAATACTTAAGTTTCCAATTAGGTGGTGAATGGCAGAGCAACATCCCAGTTTACGCCATGAATTCATAGGGAATAAGTTCCAACAACTGAGGTTCCTTCCATTGGTCCTCACAAAGTGTGCTTCTCTGGGAGGGGCAGGCTGGCGCTTCAGCTGAACCCAGGAACCTTTCTCTTTGGCTTCTTTCTTTTTCTGATCATTTTCCTTGACATGTTTCAGGAAGCTATCATGACTCTTTGAGTGTTTAATATGCTCAATATGTACATTAGTTCTCATGGCAAGTATATTGCCCTTACCTTGCTTGTTTACAACAATGCCAACAGCATGCTGGGTAACATTGTAGACTCTTCCTGTTTTGCCATGGTAACATTGGTGAGGCATTCCTTTTTGCACAGTACCCATTCCCTTGATGTCTACAATATCACCTTTTTTGTAGATTCACATGTATGTGGCCAAAGGAACCACCCCATGTTTTCTAAAAGGCCTGGAGAACATATACTGGGTTCCCCTTCTCTTGGCTTTGTGTTAGTCATTTTGACAAATTACTGGAAGATGGAGGTTCAGGTCCCCAATTTTATTATTTACACAAGTATTTGTGTCAGTATTGACAAGTGGATAGTTATTATGTACTTTCAGTTACAATCCAAAACAACTGAATTTATATATTTAGGGAAAATGTTCCAACATTGGTTACTAATAGTCTTCAAGTTACTTCTCTCTTTTTTTAGATTTTTTATTACTTTTAATAAGAAATAACAATATATAACAATGTGACATTTTCAAAACATGTTAGTAGTGCATTTCAATATTTGATACAATGCATATTGTTGTCCTCCTATTAGTTATACAGAGCTCAGTGTGTAGGTGTTATAATTTTTCAAATCATTATTGATGCAACCAAATTTATTCTCATTGAACTAGGAGAAAGTAGTTGTATACATAATCCAATGCTCAATAATCACAGTGGATTATTGGTAAAACTGGCAATGTTAGAAGCTGTTGATTTAAGGCTTTTACAGCTCAGCATTCTAATCTAGCTTTCTGATTTATGCCTTATGTTTAAACTTTTCTGCTGGGTGGTTAAGGGCAAGGTTAAACATTACCTGTATAGCAAAACATGTAACTTTTGTATCTTTCAAGGTCAGTCAAATCCCTTCAGGAGTTACTTTGGAACCCACGGTTCAAAGTAGAGTAATATTCTACAGTGCTTTTTAGAACTATTGTCAGTGTGAGCCATCTTGCTCAGTCACAGCCATTGCTTGCCCAGTTTACTCTCTGTGAAAGCCTGAGAGAATGTTTTCTCTCTAAGTGACTCTCCTTTGGCACACTATGTATCTTCAGTCCCTTCCCCTGTAGTCTCATAATCTCCTTCAATAGAAAATTTGGGAAACTACTGAGTTATAGCACAGGTTCTCTTATGTCCTGAGTCCTCAGTGACGTTGATGGGCTAGGGCCACAATACATCGATTTGTTAGGAAATTAAATTATTTTTTCACAGACTTTATTTCATCTTGAAATTCCTTCTAGATGTTTTAAAATTGTATTTTTTTAGATTTCACTCAATTTTCTTTTAAATTCTATGTGTTTTGTCAAAATTATAGTATTCTATATCCAGCATTGGGTGTCATACACAGTAATCATTTGTCTCACATGCTTAGTTATCTCCTGCTCTAAATCATGGACAACCTCTGTGCTATTTACTATTTCCATGGCTTTGCTTCTCAATAATGTCCTAGAAAAGGCATGATTTTTCAAATTTAAAACTTCTTCATAGAGGAAAATGATTTTTCAAAGAAATATATAGTTTGCCATATTAGGGATGGAATTTAGATCCTTCATAGTGAACTATGAACCTAGTCCTTTTTAAAATTATTTTGAGACAGGTTCTAACTAAGTCACTAAGTGGCTGAGGCTGAGCTTGGATTTGATATTCAATATATACCACATTTAGTTCAAAGTGAAAATTATTTAATGATGAAAAATTGTATAATCATCTATGAATATTCTAATGCTGTTTAGGATTGAATGGTGTCATGAAATCTCAGCTGTCCTTAGCTATATATTCTTCTTTTAAAAAGGAATTTTACTAGTG
>PVKN010039156.1:0-10931 GCA_004027915.1 Capromys pilorides | reverse complement strand
ATGTTGGTGCCAAGAAGTACGATTGTGAACAGATCCAAGTTGTGGGCTATGGAGAGACAATCCAAATATTTTTGACATAATATGATACAAAGCAGTGTCTCCAGATTGTTTTTGAAGATGGAAATCCTGGCCTGGTTGTGAAATATACACGGTGGCAGCCTTCTATGGGAAATCTGAGGTTCTGGAATCTGTTTGCTTTGCTTTGCTTTTTGCTGTACTGGGGAATGAATCTAGAACCTTCTCATTGAGTATCATTCCCAGCCCTTTTATTTTTTTTTATTTTGAGACAAAGTCTCACTGAGTTGTGCAGTTTGGGCTCCAAGTTGCCCAGGCTGGGCTCAGGTTTGACATGTTCCTGCCTCCAGTCTCCCAGATTATAGGCATATAACGCCACAGCCAGCTTACACTCTGATTTTTTTTTTTTTTTCCAGAACTGGGGATTGAACTTGGGATCTTGCACTTGCCAGGCAAGCACTTGTGCCCCTGAGCTATCTCCCCAGCTACACTCTGATTTTTTAAATTCTACTTTTAATTTCTTGTCAGTCTGTTTTCACACGGGGTCTCACTATGTAGTCCAGCCTGGCCTCAAACTCACTACGCAGCCCAGGCAGGCTTCCTGCCTCTGAATTCCCGCCGTCAGGACAATAGGTGTGCACCGCTGTGTCTCGCTTGGAATCTGGTTTTTAGCAAATATTACACTTGGGTCTTTATTCGGGAAAACTCAGGAGAGACATTGGTAGGAGGCATGCACCCAAGTGCTTTCAGAAATCCGAGGCAGGGATCTCCGCAGCCCTGAGAGGGGAGGAGGGCTTCACGGAGGAGGTGACTGCTAAGAGAAGGTGTGGATCCGCAGGTGCTGCCCCAGGGGGTGAAGGCCACGGTGTCAAAGCGGGAGCCAGCGCTGACTTACTTAGGAGGCTGAGTGCAATCAGACACTGCGAAGCCCAAAATATCGAGAGGGCAACAGAAAGTGAGATGGCTGAGATGGCCAGAGAGGAAACAAGCCTGTGGGGGAGCACCCTGGAAACCCAGGCCAACATGTGGGGACTTGGAAAGACGCCTTTAGACCATCCTGGCTTTTGTAGTTTTGATGTTTTATGTTATTTAGCATATTTATTAATCATATTTTACTTTTATCACATTTTATGATCTATTTTTCCTAATTCCTATCTTAATATTAAATATCTGTATAATTCTATATGTTCTGCATTAGTATAAAGGCATACACATGCGTAATTACTAAAATGAAGTCTCTGGACATTTCCTAAAGTCAAACAGAGTATTTCAGAGGAACAGAAGCATACACGCTGCCGGAAGCAGATGCTGGCCCAAGCGAGGAGACTGTCAATGACCTGGAGGAAAGAGAGGAGCCAGGGGAGGGGCAGCAGGGACAGCCATCTCTTCCTTCATGAGACTCTCTCTGTTCAAACCAGAGGATTTTCTACTTTTACATTTGCTTGGTACTTCTTTGTTTTGTTTGTTTGCTTATATTTCTTGAGACAGGATCTCCCTACGTAGCTCAGGCTGCCCTCACACTTGCAGTGATCCTCCTGCCTCAGCCTCCTGAGTGCTGAAATTACAGGCATGTGCCACCATACCCAGCATCAAACCAGAGGATTTTCTATCTTGTTTTTAGAAGACTGATGACTTTTGCTACAAGATTTTTGAGCCAAATCTAAATGTTTAGGAATAAAGTCTGCGTGTGCGTGTTATATGTGTATCTCTTCCTATGTTACTTATTACATTTCATACGAAAATAGATGTACAAATATCTGTTCAACCCGACCTCAGATGGTATGCATATGGGCACATAAATGGCACTGCCAGGTCATATGTTAATTCTGTTTAATTTTTTTGTGCATTTAGGACAGGGTCTACAAGGTCTCACTGCACAGATCAGACTTGCAGTGATTCTCCTGTTTTCAGCCTCTCAAGTGCTGGGATTACAGCCTTTCCATACCATGCCCAGTCTCAATCACCATCTCAGTGAGTCCCCGGGGGCTGGGGCCAGGACGGCTTGTCATACTGGGGATCGAACCCTGGCCCCTGCGCTCTGCCTGAGCAGGCACTTTAGTCCACTGGGCTACCACTGAGCTATCTGTCCGGCCCTAATCTGTTTAATTTTTGAGTAACTGCTATACTATTTTCCTCAGCAGTGGCACTATTGTACATTCTCAGTGGCAGTGCCCAAGGATTTCAATTACTCAATGTCCTCCCCACACTGAAACAGAACTTGAAACTATATATTTGACAAGTTTTCTAACCTCATTGTTTTCCTTTTTTGTATGGTACTGGAGACTGCACCTGGTGTAGCACATGCCGGACAAGTGCTCCACCCCTGAGCTACATTTCCAGCTTTCTTTAAAAACAAAATCATTTTGATACTAGGAATAGCAGCACACACCTGTAATTCCAGCATTTGGGAGGCTGAGGCTGGAGGATGGCTGTGAGTTCAAGGCCAGGTTGGACTACATAGTGTGACTCTGTCAATAATAAATAAATAAATAATAGATAGATAGATAGATAGATAGATGGATGATAGCAAAAACTTTTATTTTGAGACAGGGTCTCTCTAGATTCTCCGGCTGACCTTGAAGCACGTGATCCCCCTGCCTCAGCCTCCAGAAGAGCTGTTACTATAGACACATGCCACACCACACTTCTCATCTTTTTTTTTTCCTCACACTTCTCATCTTTCTTCTGTATGTCTACATTGCATGGTCCTTCTGACCCCATTCAAACAGTTAAAGTCCTAGGCTTCTGTCCTGAACAAACACTTTGTCTGTATCGGCAATGTGCAGCCTTGATTGAAAAAAAAAAAAAGCCTGCCCTTCACGTGAACCGTGCGTTTCCAACCTCCTCCAAGCCGAGGAGCCACACGGAGAGTTAACCCTGAAATTCTACTGGCCTTTCCCTGGGCGAATCTGCGCGCCTCCTGCGCTCCTGCCTTGCTGTGCTCGGAGGGCCTCAGGCGTCCCACAGAAGCTGGGAACGGACCCGACGTACGGACCCCGGCGTAATTACCAGGAAGGCCGCTGGGGGGCAGCAGCTCCCACCCGCCCCGACCCCAGCTACGGCGCGCCCCAGCGCTCTTGAAGCAGCGGTCTCTTCCGTCTCCGGGGACCCCTCCCCAGCCAACAGCCAGTTTCCCCAGAATAACAACAATCAGACGAGGTTGCTCGGGAACCTGGAGCCAGGACCATAAGACAATAGCCAGGTCACACTGTAACTGTGTCTCAGCACAGAGAAAAGGACATTGAACAACCACAAAAACAGCCCGACACCCAGCAGCTACAGGAGCGAATCTGGCCTCCTAGGTAAAACGAGACACTCGGTCGTCAAATCCGCCCCCCGGGCCAGGGACATAGCTCGACAGTTAAAACATCTGCCTGGCAAGCGCAAGGATGGTTTTGATCCCCAGTACCCCATACTGTGCTTGCTCCGAACCTCGGACCCCATACTGTGCCTGCTCCAAACCTCGGGCAGCTCACAGCCCTGACTTCACTCCCAAAGGGATGGAACTACCGTCCTGTTGTCACCACCTTGACCACTCTGACTCCTGTCACCTTTCTTCTTGACAGTCTTCTCAGGCAGTCTGATACCTATTGAATGGCTGTGTTTTAGAAAATTCGATTTTTCTCCCTGAAGGTTTACAATAAACATGGATTACTTTTACAGTAAAATAAAGTTACACCCTAAAAATGATAGGAGGAGGAAGAGAAGGAGGAGGAGGAAGAGGAAGAAGAGGAAGAGGAGGAGGAAATGATAGAGGGCCTAGCATGGTGGAACATACCTGTAATCCCAGCACTTGGGAGGCTGAGGCAGGAGGATTGGTGTGAGTTTGAGACCAGCCTGGGCTATAAAGTGAGCTCAAGGCCAGCCTGAACTGCACAGTAAGACCCTGTCTCAAATAATAACAATGATGCTGATAGTATCTGAGGCTACATAGTACTATTTGTCCATTACTTCCTTAACTCAGCTGCCCTGAACATCACTATCATTTTCCTTGCCATTCACATCAAAATTAACAGCTAGTGCTTCTCACTGATTCTCGGCTTCTACTCCTTCATTGCTCCTCCATCATTTGTTCTCCAAGTGCCCTCTTTTCTTGGTGAACATATTTTTCCTCTTTCCTTTTCACCCCATTCCCCCCAACCCCCATAGCTGTGTGGTGGGCCAGCAGCTCTCCGCTGGACATCAACTTCTCTGTCCTGTGGAGCAGAGTATAGCAGAACATGCATGTGCCGCTGCCACCCGGCTTAGCAGCCAGCGACTGTGGCCTGGGGTCTGGCTGTCTCTCTGTACTCACGAGTTACTCCCGGGGGTCAGGACATGGCTAACTACCACCACTCTATCTGCCTATGCTTATTGACATTTTCCTGAGAGCTTACTTAAAATGTCTAAAGTATCTTTTTCAGACGGCCACTGTTCCCTCAGGAGGCCTTACTCATATGAGAAATTTAGGAAAGAAATTTATTTTTTTTTTTAAAAAAAAGCTCTCATTTAAGTAGTTCTTAGCCCATGGCCAGCGAGATAGCTCAGCGGACATAATCGCCTGCTTAGGCAAGTTCAGGCAAACACAGAGACCGTGGTTGGACCCCCGGCACCACATGCCGCTCCAGCCCTGCCCCCAAGGTGGCCTCAGTGGGCCACAAAAAGAAAAAAAAAAAAAAAGAAAGTTCTCAGCCCCAGGGGGGAAGGCGAATGTTCTCCTTTCTGGTGCCTTGGGCAGATGGCGAGGACCGCAGGCGCAGGTGCCACGCGCCTGGCTCCAGACACAGGCAGCCTGTGTCATAAGGAGTATGCCCAGGCTGCAACCTTACAGTGTCACTGCGCTCCGTGGGGTCGTGTTGGGTCTGAGCCCCAGCAATGATTGCAAATGCATTGCCCACAGAGGTCTGCGTTCCTTCATGGAACTCTAACTACTGAAGCTTGCGACCCCGGGCTCTCCTTTGTCCCCTGGGCTAATGTCTAACTCACACCTGCCTGACACTTTCCATTCATGATTTGTAACCACTTCACCTAGACTTGGAACAGTCTCGAAGGGAATGATGGCAGAAGGATAATATTTAAACAACTTAAACAATAATCTTGTCCATTTTTCTTGTTTTCTAAATTGCCCTTTATAATTAGAAATGTGTAAGCAATGTTGCCAGTTACAAATAGACCCGTCTTATTTATTATGAGATCTTATGTAACAATAAGCTTTTATTAACATCTTCACTTATTCTCTGAAAAGAATTTTGAAAGCTTTGCAGATACAGCCTCTTCTGCTAGTTTTTATTTTTTATTTTTTAGTTTTGTCTAATTAACAGTGATTGAAAGTATGAGTTCTGTCCAGGCCTAGCGGTGCGCACCTGTAATCTGAGCACTCAGGAGGCTGAGGCAGGAAGATTGTTGTGAGTTTGAGATCAGTCTGGGCCACAAAGTGTGCTCAGGGCCAGCCTGAACTGCATAGTGAGACCTTGTCTCAAAAAAAAAAAAAAAAGTGCTAAGTCTAATTTTCCAGCTTCATTTTTTTCTCTAACAAGATTAAATCCTCTGGATTTTTTGATATAATAGGTGAATGGGAGTCATTGTCACTTTGTGATTTAGCTAGGTGAGAAATATTAAAGTATTTTTCGGTTGAGCTAAATTATGCTGGTGCCATCAGACTCATCAGACAACATCCAATCCTCACATTGAGTTTCCTATTCTACAGACCAAAGTATTCACTGAGAATATTTTCTGCTCAAAATATAATTCCGTGGTGGGACATGGTGGTGCACTCTCTTAATCTTAGCACTCCAGAGGCTGTGGATCACAAGTTAAAGGTCAGCCAGAGTTGCACAGAAAGCTTCTGTCAACAAAAAAAAGAAAGAAAGAAAAACACAGGAAAAAAAAAAAAAAGCAATCCCTTCTGTGCACAGAGGTGCATGCCTGTAATCCCAGTATTAGGAAGGCTGGGGCAAAAGGATTTCAACTCAAGCCTAGCCAGGGCAACTTACTGAGACCCTGTTTCAAGATAAAAAAGATTTTTTAAAAGCTCAGGGATGTAGCTCAGGGCTCCCTGGGCTCAATGTCCAGTACAGCAAAAAAACAAAAAAGCAGTGCTACCTAGAATAAAGGCTGTGACCTGTTAAATATTATGCCATTAAAATTAGGCTATTAGGTAAGACAATTGCTTTTAAACTGAAAGTTAAATTTTGTTTTTTAATTTGTCATGAGTAAAGGTCATGCCCTTACCCTAATTTCAAAGCATATTATTCAATAAAGGTAAATAGATATGCCAAGAATTTTAAAGGCTAAATTCAAAAATATTAGGGAATTAGTATTTTATTTATTTCTACTACACATTAATAAGCCTAAGTTTAAAATGTATTTCTAGTAATACAAATTGAGTTATTTCCCCCAGACTGCATGTGTTCTTAGGGCAAAACAATGCATTGCATGTTTCACCAGTGTTTCCTCTACTTTCCAAAATACTAGGGCTGCCATGGGGGTTTTTGTTTTACTTTGTTTTTGCTTTGGTTTCTCTATACTGGGGGTTGCAACAAGGGCCTTTCAATGAGCTACACCTGCAGATCTCTTTAATTTTTATTTTGTGACAGGGTCTTGCTAAGTCACTAAATTGTGCAGGCAGGGCCTGAACTTGAGATTCTCCTGCCTCAGCCTCCCCAAATATTAGGCTTCCAGATACATCAGCATGTCTGGCTTGAACTGTGTTGTGATACACATGCCTTGGTTTTGTTCTGCTATTATAACAAAATACCAGAGACAGGGTAATTTATAAAGAAGTTTATTTAGCTGACAGTTCTGGAGGCAAGGAAGTTCAAGAGTATAGTGATAACACCTGCTTAACATTTGATTAGGGTTTGCTTGCTGCATGATAACACGGCAGGGGCATTATACAAAGAGACTGATGGCATACAAGCCAGAGAGAGAGCCTGACTTCATAACAAAGCCATTTCCACAATAACCCACCACCCTAGTCATTTATGAATAGATTAATCAGACCAGCAAGATAGCTCAGCAGTCTAAAGTGCCTGCTTAGGCAAGCTTAGGTAACCGCAGCGACAGTGGTTTGATCCCTGGCACCACATGCTGTGCCAGCCCCACCCCCAGGGCAGGCTGAACTGGTCATAACATAAATAAATAAACTTTAGGGGCCGGCGAGATGGTTCAGTGGTCTAAAGCGCCTGCTTAGGAGGGCTCAGGCAACTGCGGGGACTGCAGTTTGATCCCCGGCACCACATGCTGCGCCAGCGCCACCACCAGGGCAGGCTGAGCCAGCCACAAAATGAATAAATAAACAAACAAACACAACAAGCAAACAAATAAATAAATAAATAAAATTTAAAAACATAAAAATAAAAAATAAATAAGGAGAATCAGGATAAAGCTGTTAATAAATAAATAAATAAACTTTAAAAAAGTGAATGGATTAATCTAGCAATTAGGATAGAACTCATGACCCTATCACCACCTGAAAGTCCCAC
Organism: Capromys pilorides; assembly: GCA_004027915.1. Classification (NCBI taxonomy): domain Eukaryota; kingdom Metazoa; phylum Chordata; class Mammalia; order Rodentia; family Capromyidae; genus Capromys; species Capromys pilorides. Next base: position 3,453 of record PVKN010039156.1, on the reverse strand, counting down.
CTCTTACATGCAGTGTTATTATCATATAACTTAGGGGATTAAGTTCCCAAGACACAAAATGTGGGGCAAATATGCAAACCATAGCAGGAAGATTACAACAGAACAGGAAATTTCCTGTAAGGCCTCAAAAGGAATGTCATCAATATACTTGCAAGAAAAGTCTAATATACCTTAGAGAAATAAGATGTGATAATTCTTAATTGTGGAGGTAAAGATACATCATGACACTATTTTAGAAATGGACAAATTCAATGGAGTAGCGCTTCTCAGCCTTTTTTACAGCATGACCTGCAAAGAAAATGATCCTTGGTGAATGGTGCATGGGGGTAGACGAGCACAACGGTGTCCTGCAGAGGGTAGGCCTCATGTCCTTGGCCACTGCACTGGCTCCCCCAAGAGCTTGAATGTTTAAGCATGAGCCATATCCAGCCCCTCCCAGATCTCAAGAGGCAACTGTGTGCATCTCTTCCCAAGGCATGACATAGTATTTATATCAGACAAGTAGAAAAATCAATAAACGCTACAGAAGAAGCTTCCCTTCCAGAGGTGGTTGTTACCCCGTCACCTGCCCTCTGTAGACTGAAAGGTTGGGGTCCCCTTTCTCACCCTATTTACAATTCATTTGCAGCCACCTGTCGGCCAACCTGCCACAAGTCTGGTTCTTCAACACTCCAAATGTATTTTTCTGATGCAGATTGCACCAACAGCTGCGGACTAATTTCATTTGATTCTGCAGAATGAAAATTTAACACCTTCTGTGAGAAGCTTGAGTATAATTAACTTCACAGCAAATCCACCTTAAGGCAGATTTACATTATCTGTAAACCTTAGCAACCAAATTATAGATAAAGCAATTCAGAGGAGAGAATCCCTCAGTGATTTTAAGATTTCAAAAAATCCTCTTACAAGTGAAAGCCATCAACTGACAAGTCCCATACTCTCCACAGAGCTGCCAATCATATCCTCAGTTCTACACTGGCTAAGCAGAGGTGAGAAAGTTCTTCTCATGAAAAACAGATCAGGATGAATACATAGGACAAAGCTATCCAGTAATCCCAGCCCTAGGAGGTGGAAGCAGGGGGAGAGCCGTGACTACAAGCCCCATCTAGGCTACGTGGAGAGTTCAAGGGCAGCCTGAACCACACAGTGAGACCTTGTCTAAACGAATGGTCATGGCAGCAGTTAGCATCAATACCATGCAAGACTACTCCTTACTTGTAATCATATCTATGAGCTCAATTATTTCAAATATAGTACTTTCATCAACAAAGACCAAGCTGGGCATGGTGGTGCACACTTGCAACCCCAGTACTTGGGAGGCTGAGACAGGAGATTGCTGTGAGTTCGAGGCCAGCTTGGGCTACAAAGCGAGTTCAAGGCCAGCCTGAACTGAACTGCATAGAGAAACCCGGTCTCAAAAAAAAAAGAAAAACCACGACCCCCCAAAAAGCCCAAATACCAGAAAAGCAAATTTATTTTTTATTATTATTATTAGTTGTATGTGTGTGTGTGTGTGTGTGTGTGTGTGTGTGTGTGTGTGTGTGCAGGGTCTCACTACACAGCTCTGACTCATAGTGATCCTCCTATTTCCTGCTTCCCAAGTGCTGGGATTACAGGCACACGCCACCATGCCCGGACTCCATCGCTGGCTCAGTGCACTCAAGAGCAGGGCTGGTGCAGCAGGCGGGGCCAGGAATTAAACTCTAGCCCCTGCGCCTCCCTAAGCAAGCGCTTAGTCCTCTGAGCTATACCGCCAGCCCCAGAAAAGCAAATTTATATCTAAAGTTTTATGGTTTGATATTAACTTCCTGTTGCTAAATTAAAACAAAATTCATATATTATTGAATCTGTTTTGTGCACCCTCAGTGCATGCAACTGCAACAAGCAGAAATTCAAGACAGAGCGTGGAAATTATATAACACAAATTAATTCTCAAATGTTCTTACAGTAAAGCAAAAACTAATACAGCTTACCTCTGCTTAGTATTCTTGTGGGACCAAGGTTAGTGGGAGTGTCATGTGGCTCCACATGTCTAGATGTGTTCAGTCATGACAGAAACTCAACTCACTTTAAACAACAAAGAGCCAGACATGGTGATTCATGCTTGTAACCCCAGCATTCAGGAGGCTGAGGCAGGAGGATCTTTGGAAGTTGGAGACCAGCCTGAGCTGCAAAGTGAGCTCAAGGCCAGGCTGAGCTGCAAAGAGAGATCATGTCTCAAAAAAGGGGGGGGGGGGGAAGGAAAGCTCAAGGAAGAGTCTGACTTCCAGCACATCTGGATCTAAGCATGCAAATCACATCAGTAGACTTTTTCTTGCCTTTTCTTTGCTTCTCTTCCTTTTCTTTTTCTCTGTCTGTGGACTTCACGCAGGCTGCCTCCATGTGGAGGCGAAGTAATCACCAAACAGCTTAGGCTTAGTTATCCTCAGAGCTGCCGACTCTGGGGTTGGGGAGAGTGTCACAGGCCTCTGGGCATGCTGTGGCTTCCTTCCTGAGAGTCCTTCTGGGTTCTTTTTGTTCTGTACAAAGAATTTGTCATACAGAAAGCAATGAGATTTTAGATTTATTAAAGACAAGGAGGGAAATACACCCTGCAGAGTGAAAGCCTTCCCTATTACTGATTCTAGGACGCAGAAGCTGCTCTACGCATGTGCTCTGGATCTGTGATTGACAGGTCATGCCTACTTGTCCTGCCATTTTGTTACAGCCTTATCTCCTGCCTCAAGGGAACTCTTGCTATCCTAGTATTTGTAGCAGTCTTTGGGAGAACTTACATTATGTCGCCTGCTCCCTCCTGGACCAATTGTGTCTCTACAGAATTTAGATCTTCTGGTGGGAGAGCCTGCTTTCCCATGGGATTTGTCTTAGGGCCAGATGGCTGGTATCTGGACAGATGGAAGATGGATAAATTGGGAGTCAGGTGGGTTCTGGATTTGAATCCCTGTATCCGACAGGCCCCATAGAGTGGGAGAGCAATCCTTTCTTTCCAAAAGAAAAGAATGGGAAAGACTCCCATCCCAAATAATAAATGACTCTTACATGGGCTCTTCCTTAAGAATCAAAGTTCCTCAAGATATAGGACATTGAATAAAACCTCATGGATTTAAGAAGAGCCTACTTGAGAAAATTGTCACCTTCAAATGACGGATGGCTTAATTAAAATTTTCAAAACAAAAAACTCAATCCACAGTCTTATCCAAATTACTTGAGGTATAACATATAAAGTCCCTGGTTTCTAGGAGATATGTAAATGATTCTCTTGTATTTTTAATTTTGTAAATAGATGGTGCCAGGTTTCCAGATAGCAACTGAAATCAGATCTTTATTCATGGAACCTCAGAGACAGACACATCTTGGAGATGAAAAGAAACCAGTAACACAAATCATTCTGATCCAAATGTGCTACAACACTGTGTCTACATTTGTTGGTGATGGTACCTCCACATCCATGGG
>PVKN010039155.1:0-10932 GCA_004027915.1 Capromys pilorides | reverse complement strand
ATCATTACAGTAACACCCTAAGTGTTTCCCCCAGTCCCTCCACATTCTTATCCAGGGGCTTTCAAATTTGAACATGATGCCATCCCCAGTGCTTTTATTCAGCAGACGCAGAGTAGTGGCCGGGACTCTGCATCTGCAGCAAGCTGCTGGGTAAAGTGACAATCCTGGTCGAGTACTGCACTTCAAGAACTGCTGCTCTCAGCATCTTCACATTGACACTAAGGTTGTAAACGTTCGTATACTAGACCCAGCGTAATCTTCTTAAGCAAGTGCATTATGATACAATATGCATATCATGAAGATCACCTTTTTTTGAAGGTTTGAGCAGTTGTTTTTATTTTTAAAATAACAAGAAGACATTAATTGACAAATAAAAACTCCTCTTAAGTGTTCTACCCAGTCACTTTTAGAGTATTAACAGAATTATGTTTACAAAACCAAATCCAATTTGGAGATTGTGAAAGAACCCCTGTATCCCTTAGCCATACTCCTCCATCTTTAAAATGTTTGATTGTGCTGTATTAACCAGCCTTATATTACTATAGTGAAATACTGGAGCCAACTAACTTTATAAAGAGAAAAGCTTTATTTAGCTCAGAGATTTGAAGGTCCTACCAAATTGGCCTCTCAAGAGGGTTATACACAGAGCTAGATTAGTATGATGAGCTGTAAGAGGCTTAAATCAACAGCCTTCAACATTGCCAGTTTCACCAGTAACCCACTGCAATTATGGAACATTGGACTATGTATACAAGTACTTCCTCTTAGTTCAAAGAGAAGAAAATTTTTTTCTTTTTTTGCTTTCTTTCCTTACCAATATCAATTAGAAAATATATCGCATCTAGGGGCCGGCAAGATGGTTCAGTGGTCTAAAGCGCCTGCTTAGGAGAGCTCAAGCAACTGCAGGGACTACGGTTCGATCCCCGGCACCACATGCTGCGTCAGCTCCACCACCAGGGCAGGATGAGCCAGCTATAAGATAAATAAAGAAAGAAACAAGCAAACAAATAAATAAAATAAAAATAAAAATAAAGAAAATATATCGCATCTACACCCTGTGCTCTGTATAACTACTATGAGGACAACAATATGCAATGTGTCAATTATTGCGAATGTACTACTAATGTGTTTTGAAATCATCATATTGTTACCTCTTATTAAAAGTAAAAAAAATAAATAAATATAAAAAAATAAAAAAATTTTTAAAAAGAGGGTTATAGATAGAAATGGCAGGGCCGGGCGTAGTGGCGCATGCCTATAATTCCAGCACTTGGGAGGCTCAGGCAGGAGGATCAGTGCGAGTTCAAGACCAGCCTGGGCTACAAAAGCGAGCTCAAGGTCAGCCTGAACTGCATAGTGAAACCCTGTCTCAAAAAGACAGGAAAAAAGAAAGAAAAGGCAGGTGTGTGTGTTTGTCAGAGCAGGTGGTCACATCTCAGATGAGAGCAGAGAAAGAAGAGATCAGGGTCTCATAATTCCATTTGAAGGCATTTCTCCTCCCAGCAATCTAAGGACCTGCCCAAAAGTCCCCCAAACTCCCAATACTGCAGACCAAATCTTTATGTATGGGCTTTTGAAGGATGCTCAAAATATATCCAGACCAAAGCAGATGTCCAGTTCACATTATGTTATGTTATTCTCCATATCCCTAGCATTTAATTCAATACCTGGCATACAGTACGCATGAACCAGTGTTTGTTGGATGAATGCAAAACACAACCAATTCAATTAATAAGCTGTAGCTAAGACTCTAAAGTGCTAATGACCTCCTAATATCCAGACATTTTAGTAGTAGAACTTCAACTTACATTTGCACCTATTTCCCTCCAGATAAAAGAAAACATCTCTTATTGTCCCTGCAAGCTATGCTGGCAGTGTAATTAACTTCTTTTTTGTATTTTAGGGAAGGGTCTACAGGGTGTTCAGGGTCTCACTACTAGATCGGACTCATAGCGATCCGCCTGTTTATAGCCTCCCAAGAGCTGGGATTACAGGTTCAATTGCCATCTCAGCATGCCCCTGGTGCAGGACTGGCATGGCAGGCCTGGGGACCAAACTCTGGGCCCCTGCATCTGCTTGCAGGCAGTACAATTAACTTCTCTAGCTTTTTTTTTTTTTTTTTTTTTTTTTTTTTTTTTTTTTTTGTCTTTTTTGAGGCAGGGTCTCACTATGCAGTTTAGGCTGGCCTTGTGCTCACTTTTGTAGTCCAGGCTGGTCTCAAACTCACATCATTCCTCCTGCCTCAGCCTCCCAAGTGCTGGGATTATAGGCATGCACCACCACATCCAGCTCTCTAATTTTTTTGTTGCTGTTGTTGAACTGGGGATTGAACTCAGGTCCTTGCCCTTGCCAGGCAAGCACTTATTCTACTGAGCTATCTCCCCAGCCGACCTCGTGTAATTTATTTATTTATTTATTTATTTATTTTTGGCGGGACTGGGGTTCAAACTCACAACCTTGCACTTGCCAGGCAGGCACTTGTGCCATGGAGCTATCTCCCCGGCCCTCAGGTGTAATTAACTTCTGACCCATAAGGTGGAGGTAGAATTACCATGAAAAACACCTGAGAAACCTTCCAAAAGTGGAGAAGTCACTCCTTTTTCATGCTTTCTTCTTTCCTGTTACACAGTATAAGGATGGATATTTGGAGCTGTCATAGACATATTGGACCATGACGGGAAAGAAACAAAAGCCTGGATGAGCCTCTATCCAAAGACCAAGAACATTATACCACCCTTTACAGGAAAGGTGAACATGCCGCTAATATCTGAGCCTCTACTTCCGTTATTCTATTTTATTTTATTTTTTCAATTAATTTTAATGAGAAACACAGTTTCAAATCAGGTTAGTAGGACAGCTACAATAACTAATGCATTGCATATTGTTGTCTTTATAACAATTATTCAGAGTACAAGATGCAGACCTGATATCTTGTATAAACACTATTAGCACAAATCTTTCTTCTCATTGAACTAAGAGGAAGTAGCTATATATCTATCTTTACTCTATTTTGTATATACAGATACATAGATAGAGATATGTATATTTGTTTTTTCACTAAAAAGTGGTCCTTCATTTGTATCCCCCTTTTTTGTTTTGTTTTGTCAGAGATGGGTGTTCCATTATTATTCAAATATTGTATATAGTACATGGTTTCTGGGTAAATCCTGAGGGGATTTGACTGACCTTGTCAATTTTTTTGTTATATAGGTCTTGCTTTATCTTGGTCTTAATCATTCAGCAGAAAAGTCTAACCATGAGGTATAAAAAGTAAAGCCATATTAATATGCTGAGCTGTAAAAGACTCACATCAACAACTTCTTTTTTTTTTTTTTTAATTTTATTTATTTATTTATTTGTTTGCTTGTTGTGTTTGTTTGTTTCTTTATTTATTCATTTTGTAGCTGGCTCAGCCTGCCCTGGTGGTGGCGCTGGCGCAGCATGTGGTGCCGGGGATCGAACTGCAGTCCCCGCAGTCGCCTGAGCCCTCCTAAGCAGGCGCTTTAGACCACTGAACCATCTCGCCGGCCCACACATCAACAACTTCTAACATCACCAGTTCTGCAGATAACCCACTGCTATTATGGACTATTGTTCTATATTGGGTTATTTTGCTGAATTCATGCACCTACCTCTATAATTTTAATTACTTGGAAACTAAGGTAATCCTCACTGATTTAAAAAGTCTATACTGTTTCCATCACAGTACAGGATTTTTTTAAAAAATTATTTTATTTTCTTAAACCTCATTTATTTGTTTGTGTTATGGCTGGCTCAGCCTGCCCTGGGGGTGGGGCTGGCGCAGCACGTGGTGCCAGGGATCGAGCCACGGTCCCTGCAGTGGCCTAAACTTTCCGACACAGGCACTTTAGACCGCTGAGCCACCTCACCAGCCCCACAGTACAGGATTCAAGGCTTAAAAATGCCTCTCTCCTTAGTTTTGGATTGTCATCTATTTGCATTCCTTTCGGCATCCTTTGAACTTAGGGTCAACACCAAAGATCCACAGTCTTTTGTAGCAGCACTGATTCATTGAAAGAGAATTCAGTCTGGAGTCAGATAGTCTTAGAGTCAATCCTGGCTCTGTCTCTCCAATAAACTTGCTGCGCCTGACTTCTTTCATCAAGGGTCATGAGAAACCCTGCTTATAGGCCTGTTAGGAAGCTGAAAGGAGACAAGGCTGTGACAGGTACAGAGATGCTGCTGACACACAGCTTGTAACCACTTCCTGCTCAATCGGATCTCACTTGGGAACTCAGGTCAGAAACACCTTGGCTTGTGATGTCCTTGATCACCTCACGGAATCCACAGAAAACACAAGACATCCTGACTTACAAACATCTGAGGCAGGGCTGGCGAGATGGTGCAGTGGTCTAAGCGCCTGCTTCAGCAAGCTTAGGCAACCACAGGGTCCACAGTTCGATTCCCAGCACCACATGCTGTGCCAGCCCCACTCCCAGGGCAGGCTGAGCTGGCCATAATATAAAAAGATAAATAAAAAATAAAATAAAGTATGACTTTAAAAAAAAAAAAAAAGGAAAGAAAAGAGACATCTGAGCCACCGCACAAATTCCAGGAGGACAGGGGCTGTTTATTTATTTACTTACTTATTTTATACTTGCAGGGTTTTTTGTTTTTAAAGAAAATAAAAAATTATAAAAAATAAATAAATAAAAAGGGGGTTAGAAATGATACAGAATTTCACTAAACAAAACAATAGGACTTCAACAATGGTTGTTATGTTGCATATTATCTTACAATTAGTTGTTCAGATTACCAGATATAAACATGCAAAATTGGTACCAAAAAAAGTTATAAAAATTCAAAAAGGAGAAAAGAAAAAAATGTAAGCATTAACTGCTCCTCTTCAATAGACCAATAGAAATCAGCAGCATAATTATCCAAGTTATCCTGTATATCTACATAAATATTTTCTTTCTTTCTTTCTTTCTTTCTTTCTTTCTTTCTTTCATCCTTTCCCTCATCCCAGTTGCTCCTGCCCTTTGAACAGTTCCTTTCCCTTTCACGGTATCTATCATACCTTTAAGATTTTATTTACTCTTTCAGGTTTTGCACTAGTTTTATTTAATGCTGTGTCCCTATTGTCTAGAAACAGTGGGTGCCCACAGACAAGTGAAAAAAGCATCGTAAGTCCTTGGCCCCAGTGCTCAGAATCAACATTATCATGAATGTCAACCAGACTGAGCACAGACCCATGTCACTGGTGGTAACCAATCAGAATTATATGAGCATCTCCTGAGGCAGTGCCAGGCCAGCCTCCAAAACCCCTACCATTGTCTTGGGGGTCCTTCAACTCTCCAACCTAAAAACAAGTGACATCATGCTCCATGATCATTAATAGCATGGTGTACAAGAAAAAGTTGAGGCCTGGCAAAATAGAAGCAACTGCAGATAATCAACCTCTGTTTATAATAATAAAATCATTATTGTTTCTGTTCTTGGGGGCAATATGATCAGGTGGTGAACTCTTGCCAGACCCTGACTTACCTGTTCTGCTAAGAATTCTCCTCTCCCTGCTCCAGAACTCATAGGAGCTAATTACTGACAATTGTTATGAGACACTTTATAAAATCAAATGTCCCTCTAGTGATTTCAGCAGATACCTCAGGAGAGAAGCAATATTTCCTTTCCTGACTATTTTTATATTTTAAAAGGTTTAAGTGAAGCACCAAGCAATCCCCCTGGAAATTCCCTCCTGAAGTCTATAAAATAAGCAGGAACAAGTATGACCATCTCACACTTCAGATACTCATTCTGAGAAACAGGTGCAGGCCTTGTGTCCCACACAGCAAAAGCAGGCATCTGTGTTGATCCACCAACAATTTTCAGAAAGCAGACTTTGCAGAGCAGATAAATATAGTATGAGTAAAGAGATCCACAGCACAAGCCACAAGACAATGTAAGAGAAAGGAAATTACATGGCACTCCTTCCCTGGCAGGGCAGTTTTCATTAGGGCTGAACCCCGCTTCCCTTGAGAAGGAGTGAGATCCCCTGTGTAACGTCGCAGCTTTCTTCCTGCCTTTACCTTCCTGGTCTTCTGCTGATCTCCAGAACTCTATAGCTAAATAAATGAAAGACAGATACATGGTACAACGTGGGTAAACATCATGCTAAGTGAAAAAAGCCAGCCAGATATCATATATTCCCATTTATGTGAAATTTCTAGAACAGACAACCCAAGAGGGACAGAAAATGGATTAGAAGTTGCTGAGGGATGGTTTAGGAGGATAGGGGATGGGGCGTGATAGCCAAAGGGGTTAGGTTTTCTTTCCTCAGGTGATATAACTGCTCTGAGGTTGACAGTGTGGTGATGTTTGCACAACTCCAACAATGCCAAACCATGGAATTGCTACATGTCTGTGAATTATGCCTCAATAAAGCTCTTACCAAATTTTTATGGTTTGACTTAAGTCATATCATGCCTTATGTAAAAATTTACATAATCGGGGCCAGCGAGATGGCTCAGTGGTCTAGAGCGCCTTCTTGGGCAAGCTTGGGCAGCCACAGAGACTGTGGTTCGATCCCCAGCATCACATGCTGTGCCAGCCCCACCCCCAGGGCAGGCTGAGCTGGCCAGAACACAAATAAATAAATAAATGAGGTTTAAAAAAATAAAATAAAATAAAATAAACTTTAAAAAAAAATTTACGTAATTTTGTTGTGATTTTATTCTAGAAAAAGACACTGGGTGGGGGGGTGCTGGGCAAGTGAATATATTTAATTAACATAATTCAGAGTTTCCCAGTGGGTACTCAAGAGAATAATAGGTTTTTAGGGTTAATAGATGTGATCAGAATTCTTTACTGAAACTGCCCCACAGTTAAGGAAACTTGGAAGGGTCAGGTAACAAAATGAACTCTTTGGGCTGGCGAGATGATTCAGTGATCTATAAGCGTCTGCTTAGGAAACCTCAGGCAACTGCGGGGACTACGGTTCGATTCCCAGCACCACATGCTGCGCCAGCCCCGCCACCAGGGAAGGCTGAGCCAGCCACAAATAAATAAAGAAACAAGCAAACAAGTAAATAAATAAATAAAATTAAAAAAAAAAAAAATGAACTCTGCTGCAGGAGGGGTCAGAGCTCTAATAGGCAGACATGCGCTGTGGATTGGAGAGCAGGAGAGAGCACACATGGTTTACTGACAGGCTTAATCTGGAAGCCTTTCGTCGCAGATTCTGAGCATGCAGAATCAGTCTTCTGGGACATAGGAGAAGGCAAAGGCTGGTGTCTGTCTCCAGGTTCAACAGGAACCCTAGGAACAGAGGTCATCATTCAAAATTAATCACTCAACTCATGTTTTCATTTACAAGTCTGTATCTGTTTTTGAAAGTTCAATGGCAGCCACTGTTTCTGCTTTCTAAATGCTTTTCATTCTACATTTAATAGTCAAAAACATAGTACAATGTAGAATAGAAATTCTCCTCTTTCCTAAGTCATAAGAACATCTCTGGTATGACTCTGCCTGCTTTAGTGATGTGGAATTTGTGTGAATTTTCTCCTGAAATAGAAAGTCACTCAAAGGCCATATAAAAATCCCCAGTAATCCTTTCATCCTTGGCCTTTGAATCAAACAATTCTGTTTTCTGTATTTCTCAGCAAAGATGTATCAGTGGACCAACGGGAAAGGTTCCATATTGCTCAGATGTCATTAGTCTTCTGAAATACACTTTCAAGTATTATAGTAATCATTAAAATTAAATGACACTTCTGAAATTAGTGAGCAAATACTTGCAGATATTCCTCTCCCTTGCTTCCCTGTTCTCCGCTCTCAGCCGCACAGAAAGCTCAGCGAGTCAAGCTGGTGCCTCTCTGCTGTCACTGCCTCGCGCCTTGGGTTCCATTGCCCAGACTCATTTAGAAACAGAAATGCAAGATGAAAAGAGCTGGGCATGATGATGAGTGCTGGGAGTCCCAGCTTCCTGAGAGTCTGGGACAGGAGGAACACTAGAGCCCAGGATTTGAAGACTGGCCTGGGTAATAGAAGAGGGAGGGGGAGAGGAGAAAGGGATGCAACTGGTAATTACTAACAATAATGACTTTGATAAAATCTGAAGAAACTCTAGACTGAGGAGGGTACCAAGCAGAGAACCACTTTAGATACTCCCCTCCGCGTAACTCCCATCATAGCTCCTGTTGGTGGCTAATGACAAGACTCATTGCATAGAGCTTTCCAGTTTACAAAGCACTATCATATGCAATACCTCACCCCTTCTCACAGCAGTGAGAGGTGCCTCCTCTCTCTCCACCTACAGATGCCAGAACTGTGGAAATTAAAAACCAAGCCAGAGATTCTCAGAGCACTGTGGAATAGCTGTTTGACTCCAACGCTCCTAATTCAAAATCTATCCTTCCTCCACCTCCACCCAACTACTAGAACGACAGGCTAAGAAAGATCCTTGAAGGACAGAAAGTTTATTTTTGGCCATATGCTGAACATTATTTTTGTTTTGTTTTGTTTTACATAAAGGCCTACAGTACAATATGATTAAGCAAATATATTAGTCACTTCTGATTCGCTTAGTAAAAGATTGCCATGTGCTAAAATAATCATGTATACATCAAATGTTTTTCTTTTTTTCAGTCTTTTTTTTTTTTTGCAGGATTAGGGATTGAACTCAGGTCCTTGCATTTGCCAGGCAACCATTTATTTTACTGAGCTATCTCCCCAGCCCCTCTTTTTATGTTAAGGTCCTATAAAAAGAGGTCCATAACCAGAGATTAGCTCAGCAGCACAGCACCTGCCTGGTAAGCACAAGGCCCTGAGTTCAATTCTAGTACCAAAAAAAAAAAAAAAAAAGAGGTCCATAGCATTTATTTACAAAGAATATCAATAAACATATTTCCTAACCCCAAATCTGTACTTCTAAGCTTTTCTGTGAAGTAGGAAGCAGTGTTAGAAATAATTTTAAGTCCTGTACTATGTATTAACTTAGTACTATAGTCAACACCCATTAGGAACATCCACTGTATTATTAGGCAACAATGCCAAGGGCTAGGCATTCAATAAATGAAAACCTGTACCTACCTTTGTGGAGGCTACAGTTAAATACAGAAAATCTTATAAGCAAACATAGAACAGTATGATAAATGATAAGGACCAAAAAAAAAAAAAAAAACAGAAGGACATAAGAGCATTACTAGACTTAAAGACTGGAAGGATTTCCGGGGGAAGGAGAGGTGGGGCTGCAGATCAGAAGATAGTAGTTAGTGATGTCAGAACCACAGGCAGGGATTATAATCCTAGCTCTTCATTCCTGTCACCTGGAGAGTTTTTTTCTTATTTATTTATTTATTTTTATCTTTTTGAGACAGGGTCTCGCTATGCAGTACATTCTTTTCTTTCTTTTTTGGTGGTGGTACTGGGTATTGAACTCAGCACCTTGCACTTGCCAAGCAAGCAATTACTCTACTGAGCTATCTCCGCATCCCTTCGCTATGCAGTTCAGACTGGCCTTGAGCTCATTTTTGTAACCCAGGCTGGTCTGGAACTCACGTTGACCCTCCTGCCTCAGCCTCCCAAGTGCTGGGATTACAGAAATAAGCCACCATACCTGGCCCTGGAGAGCTTTTTAAACTGCTGCTGCCAGCTTCCATCCAAACCCATTTGGCTGAACCTCCATGGCTATAGCCCATCGAGTCCATTATTTTTATAACTGCCCATTTGAGTCTAATGTATGGGCAAATAGATGAAACTGAAGAATCTAAGTATTATTAACTTTTCTTTTATATATATATATTATGGTCAGCTCAGCCTGCCCTGCGGATGGGGCTAGCACAGCCTGTGGTGCCGGGGATCAAACCACACAGTTCCTGAGGTTGCCTAAGCTCACCTAAGCAGGCACTTTAGACCACTGAGCCATCTTGCCGGCCCCTTGTTAGCTTTTCTTAGTGGCTGGGAGAAGAACATTTTTGCTTCCTTTCTGTTCTCCTACCAGAATTCTTCTTCTTTGGCCCATTGAGATTACAAGCAGTGGTGTGACTTTCTTTTACTGACACACAGTAATGTGTGTCCCTTCCGGGAGGACTTACTGAGGGCTGCTCATCTAATGTTTTCTTCCTCCACCTCAGTGATCCCTGAAGACCCATTCCGAGATGGTGCCACCTAAAATAGAATGAGCAGTGAAGTCAAAGCGGCCCCGAGCGCTGAGCCAGCGCACAAGAGCACTCACCTTTCAGAGCCACTCAGAATATTTGCTATTTTAAATCTCTAAGATGTTATGGTCTTTATTAAGAAGTCATTAGGGTTACACAAACCAGAAAAACAGTTGGAAACTCAGTGAGTGGATGGTGGCCCAGTGGCTAGAGGATTCATTGCCTACAGGTAGAGTGAGCAAATAAATAAATCCACGGAAAACGATGAGACTAAGTCTCTTACTCTCCTGTAGGAGAATATTAAATGCAAAAAGGAGGGATGATGGTGTCTGAACTGAACAGGAGGCACTGGTCAAAACCAATACAGAAGAGGTAGACAGAGAATGAGTGACCTATGTCTCCATGTTCAATCAGACTTTCATTCCCTGAGTGATCCTAGAAGCAGCAGGGGACCAACAGCAGTAAGAATGTCACACATACAGATTTCTAAAACGTGTTGTTCACTAACTGAAGAAGTCAGAAAAAAGACTGACTTCGAGGCTGTGGCAACGGAAGCACAATCTGCTTTTACTTTTAAGTCAGAATGAATCTAATGGCAGGAAGTAATGAAGTATTCAAAAGGTGTAGGGGTGTTCAGTATGCAGAAGCTAGCCTCCCTCTAGACAAATGGGGGACTGTTTGAGCATTAAAATAAATGGTGACAAGAACTGATTATACTTACTGAAGAAAATACTATTGAATTGATGCAGATTTAAGAAAACAAAGAGGGAAAAGCAGAAGCTCTTCTTTATAGTAGCACGAGAGCTACTGAATATTG
>PVKN010039154.1:0-10893 GCA_004027915.1 Capromys pilorides | reverse complement strand
GGGAATCGAACTTAGGACCTTGTGCCTCCCAGGCAGGCACTGTGCCACAGAGCTATATCCCCAGGCCTCAGCCCTTTTTATTTTTTATTTTTATAAATTTTGAGTGAAAAGTCTTGTCTGTGATGGGCTGGAACTTGTTGTCTTTCTGTCTGAGCCTCCCAGAGTCCCGTTAGATTCAGGTGTGTGCCACTGTGTGATACAGATCTTTACTAGATGGAAATGAGAGGAAGGACACGCTAAGCTAAGATGGAACATAATTCTAAGTGTGAAGGCATTTTAGTAGTGCATTATCTGAGTGGTGATCAATCTGCTGTGTCTACACTGTTTGCTCATTTTAGAAAATGTATGACAGAAGTGAGTTTAGGTGGGTTCACTAAGAAGTAAGGAAGACGCCTTACTTAGATTTAGTTTACTAAAAGATAATTTGAATAAATTCCCATTTTCACTCTGTGGTTGCATTTAAGTTACTGGTACTTGTTAACCATGTTTAGATGACTGGCTCTGAACTCCTGATTGCCTTGATTTTCTGATTTTGGATCATAAAACTTAATTATTTTTTCAAGATCATATCCCTGACTTCTCTGTTTCCATTCCTAAAGGCAAAACTGCTAACGTTTAAGCTCATTTTCTTTTATATTTAAAGACTTCAGCATGTATAATTGAAGAAGAATTAAAGGAACAATTAAGAAGAAAAGAAGAAGCTTTGAAGCATTTTCAGAGACAAGTCAAACACCGAGTCAACCAACAAGTTAGGCTGAGAAAAAAGCAGCGGCTTCAGAAGTCCTACGAAGCAGTGAGTTCACAAGGGAGTCAGAGTGCTGCGAGCAAGAAACGAGCTGCTAGGCAGCAGCAGAGGCGCTTCCTTTTGATTCTGTGCTCTGCATAATTAGATTTTCAGTGAGCACAGTAGATTTTTATGTAGAAAAGCGTATTTTATCCTTAGACTCTTGATTAAATTTTTTACTTTCACTAAATAGTTAAAAAATGACAGAAGGGCCGGCCGAATAGCTCAGCGGATTAAAGCTCCTGCAAAGAGGCACAGGGGCGGTTTGATTCCTGGGCCTGGGGGGCGTGGAAGGCCCAGGGCACACTGAGTGGCAATTGAGACTGGGCGTGGTGGCTGAGCCTGTAATCCCAGCTCTTGGGAGGCTGTGAACAGGCGGGTCACTACTAGTCCCGTCTAGTATACCTGGTAGCCCCTTCCCTAAAAATAAAAAAAAAAGTTCTGATTTTGTTACTAGCTGTGTGACCTTGGGTTCATTGCTTAACTTTTGAAGTAGTTTATCTGTAAAGTAGGGATACAACACTTCACAAAATTGTGTGAGAATTAGGTGAGAAAGCCCAAATATGGTATTGATACATAAGTGCCTGATGAATGTTAGTTCTGCTAGCGAAACCCCACCCCCAGTGGAAAATCTTTTGGCTGCTTAGTGGTATTGTTTTTATTATTGTAGTACTGGAGAGCGAACTCAGTTCCTTTCTACTGAACTACATTGTCAACCCTTCTTCTTCTTCTTTTTTTTTTTAAATGGGCAGAATAGATTTATTGGGGGAAAGAAAGCTCTTGTCTGGGAGAGGGACAGAAGTGGGGTCCCAAGCAGGTTGTTCCCCAACCCTTGTTATATTGTCTTTAAGACAAGGAGTCTTGCTGTTGCTCAGATTGGGCTTGAATTTGGTACCGTCTTTCTTCAGCCTCCCAGGTTTTGGGACTAAGGGTGTGCATTATCATGCCTAGCTTCAGTGCATTATTTGATGGGACTGAGTTGTGATGAAATCTCATTGTCATTTTTCCTTTACATAGGCAGAAAAAGGTGCTGTAGCCATGCGATCTTTTGATCCAGCACACTTGACTTCTAAAAGGACAAGTGTTTTTCCAAGCAATTTGAATGCTGCTTTTGGAAGTTCTAGGTTACCTCCTTCCCAGATTCTTGGGGATACAATGGAAGATGGAGAAAATCAGAGTGAGCTCTTTCAACAACAAGCCCAGGCTGTAAGTACATATTCGTGTTACTCTATGTTTATGATTGTTTTCATCCTTTAAACTAAAAATATGAGATTTCAAATGCATATATACATATATAATCCTATTTCATATGCACATATATACATATATGCGATAGGATTAGAGTTACCAATTCAACTTCACTTTTTTTTTGAAGATAGGGTCTCACTATGTAGTTCAGGCTATTCTTAAGCTCACTGTGTGGTCCACGCTGGCCTTCAACTTGTGTTGAAGGTTCTGCCTCAGCCTCCAGAGTGCTGGCATTATGTGTATGCATGTGCATGTGTGTGGCCATGCCCAGCAATTTTACTTTTTTATTGGAAATAGGATCTCATTATTATGTTGCCCAGACCAGCCTTGAACTTGTGATCCTCTTGTCTCCTACAAAGCTGGGATCATAGGTGTGTACCACTGTGGCTGGTTCAACTTCGTTTTCTGTCATCTCTCTTTTTTAACCTTTGTAAAATGGGGAATGATAGGGTAATGCTTTTATATATGGTTTTCTAATTTAAATTATTTTTGGTAAGGTACTTTGGAATCATCTAAAGAAAGATGCTAAAGTTTGAACTGGAAAACTGAATTGAATGACAAATTTAAGAGAATTGTTGAGATAAGATACTTAAAAAGTTAGAATCTGCAGTGAACTTTGTATATTTGGGAAATAAGTGGCAGAAACTTTCTAATGGATAGTTTATGAAAGAGAACAAAATATGAGATTAAATAATTAAATGAGTTGGATGTGGGGTGCAGGCCTACAGTACAACACTCTGGTGAGGCAGGAGGATTGCAAGTTCGATCCCAGTGTGGGCGACTTTGAGACTGTCTCAAAAGCGGAGGAAAATGGTGGGCTGCAGCTGAAGTGTGAAGCCCTAGGGTTTTACCCTGGAGCCACCTATCTCGGCCCCAACCCTGCCTCACAGGTTATGTTCTGATTTTGGGGTTTTCTCCTTGGAGGAAGATGAAGTGCTGAAGAATGTTCAGTTTTATTTTGCTATTTTGGGCCTGGGAACTTTGGCCTATACAACTAACTCCATGCCATTAGGTACTTTTTAATCTTATCATTTCAGTTCTCATTGTTACCCACTAGATGTCACCGTGAAACTAAAACAGCAAAACCATTGAAGTACTAACTGACTTAATTTGTCTACAACTAGTTGAGTGAATGGAGAATGTGCAGTGGTCCCTCACTAATGCGTAGGTCACCTGAAAGACACCCCCGCAATAGGTGCAGCAAATGGTGACGTTATGTTTATTTTAATATTTACATACATATATTTTAAGGCTTTGTAAACTCTTCCCACACTCCTGTAAACCTTTCTTACACTTTAAACAACACTTCTAATGTTCTTAACCATTTTCTAAACTGATAAACCTGTATAATTTTAACAACGTGTATATTGTACAGTACTACAAAATCCCACAAGATAACTAAAAATCTATGATAAATAATTTAGATTAGTTTTTTTTTTTTGGATTATGGCCAGCTCAGCCTGCCCTGAGGGTGGTGCTGGCGCAGCATGTGGTGTCAGGAATCGAACCGCGGTCCCTGAGGTTGCCTAAGCTTTCCTAAGCAGATGCTTTAGACTGCTGAGCCATCTTGCAGTCCTAAGATTAATATTTTTTAAAAACATGTGAAACAGTGAGTGTGCAAAAGTCCAATCATGAAATAGTGCGGGACTACTGTAATTTGCTTTATGAAAATCATGAAAATCAATGGACTCTTTAGTTTTCTTGTGTTTTGGACCTATAGAAATAGAATCTTACAGATGGAAGTTTTTGAAGTTCATTTGACATGTGGAAATATTTATGAGTGAAATGACTAGACGTCTAGAATATACTTCAAAGTAATCTAAGGGCAAGATGAAGTAAGGAGTTACGGATTAAGCAAGATTGGCAGAGGAATTCATACATAATGCTGTAGCTAAAACTGAGAGAGGTGGCATATCCCTATAATAGCAACATTGGGGAAGCCTGAAACAAGAGGATCACAAGTTCAAGCTCACCTTGGGCAATTTTCTTCTTTTTAATTTTAAGTCTTTTTATTTTATGAAAACCCCAAATTTTCATAACCAAATAATTAGGGAATAGAAATAGCTGTTACACTGTATCATCTTCAAAGTAGTTATAAACCAAAAAGATTCTTGCAAAAAAGAAATAAACAGATTAAAACACAAACTTTCGACAAAGAAAAACTATTAGTACAAATGAAACAAAATTATCGTAGATATTAAAATATTTTTAAAATGGAATATTTAACTTGGGAAAGTACTTGAACTTCTCTCTACTTCTTATCTATCGCTGCCGTTTTGTGTGTGTGTACGTCTGTGCGTGTGTAAACTACACAGAGTGTTTCGTACGTTAGGAAAGCTGGGCTGTGTGAGTTTATGTATGTGTGACCATTTGTGACCTGCTTCACTTAACGTTATGTTCTCAGATTGTGTCCATTTACCTACGAGGCTCTTTAGTGGTAGAGTCGTACTGCATTGTGTATAAATACATTATCCTTATCTGTGCAGTGGACGTATAGACTATTTCCAAGATGTACCTGTTATAAATTATGCTGCTATAAACAGTGGGTGTGCGTGTATCCGTGTAATGTGATTTAGACTCTTTTGGGGAGATACCTTAGAGGGGTTGGCTGAGTCAGGTGGAATTTCTGCTTTTAGTTTTTTGATCATTCCAGTGATTGCACTGGTTTCTATTCACACCAACAGTGTCTTAGAGTTCCTTTTCCCCTACATCTTCACCACCATTAGCTTTTGCTCCATATTTGAATGAAAGCCATTCTTTCTGGGGTAAGATGGTATCTTGCTGTAGTTTAATTTCCATTCCTCTGATGGTCAGCAATGGTGAACCTTTTTTTCATGTATTTATTGGGCATTTGTATTTCTTCTAAGAGTAGGTGTCTCTATTTTGATTGGGTCTTATGTTTTTAAAGTTATTTTATTTTTAAAACATTGTAGTTGGTACAGGGTCTCACTGTGCAGCCAACTTGTAGTGATTCTCCTGTTTTCTGCCTCCCCTGCACTGGGATTACAGATGTGCCCCGCCTTGCCCAATCTCAGTGTCTTACTCAGTGCACCCAGCGGTGGGGCCTGTGGTGCTGAGGATCGAAGCCTGGTTCCTGCACTTGCCAGGCAGGCGCTTAGTCCTCTGAGCCATCTTGCTAGCCCTTAAAGTTCTTTATGTTAGGCCTCTGTCCGTGACGTAGCAGGCAAAGTTTCTTCCCTGTTCTGTAGATTGCTCTTCCTTGCTTGCTTGCTTTCCTTTTTGTGTGTGTGTTTTAGTACAGTGTCTACAGGGTCTCACTACATAGATTGGACTTCACAGTGATCCTCCTGTTTTCAGCCTCCCAGACGCTGGAATTACAGGTGTGTGCACACCCTGGGGGCCGGGCCGGAGGGCATACCAGGGATTCAACCCTGTCTTTGCTGATTCTCAGTTTCATTTTTTCTGCCATTGGGATTTTTTTCAGAAAGTCCTCATGTCTTTGAAAATTGTATCTATTTTGTCTTCCAACAGATTGAAAGATTATTTCTGTTTTAACATTTAGTTCTTTGATCCATTTAGATTTTAGTTTAGTAGATGGGTCTAGACTCAGTCTTCTATATGTGGATGTTCAGTTTTCCCACACAAGAGGCTATCTTTCATCTACGGTATGTTTTTTGCTCCTTTGTCAAAGATCCAATAGCTCTATATGTGCCAGATTACTTCTCCTTTTTCATTCTCTTCTGTTAATCCATCCGTACGCCTGTTTTTGTGCCAGCACCGTGCTGTTTTAATCACAGTGGCCACATCCCGTAAGTTTAAGTCTGTAATAGTGATGCTGCCTGCTTTGCTTTTGTTACACGGTACTGCTTTTGCTGTTCCAGGTCTCCTGACCACACATACGTTTTAGGATTGCTTTCTGTAGCTCTGTGAGAAAGCTTTGTGGTGCTTTGGTTGGGACTGCATGGAATCCGTGAAATGGTTTTTGCAGTGTAGCCCTTGATTATGTGGTTCTCCCTGTCTAGGAACAAGGAACAGTTTTCCATTTTCTTCCAGTTGAGGACTTCTTCAATTTTCTTTTTCAGTCTGGAGTAATTTGCATTGCAAAGATCCTTTACTCTCTTAGGTTAATACCTGTTTAATTTGCTTGATGCTATGATGAATGATATTCTTTCCTAGTTGCTTTCTCAGTGAGCTCATCATTTAGTGCATAAGAATGTTATTGATTTTTATTTATTTTGTGTTTTGCAACACTATTGAATTTAGTTATCAGTTCTTGTAGTCTTTTGGTGAAGTTTTTGGTTCACTTAAGTGAAGGATCATATATCATTTACAAATACTGATATTTTGAGTTGTCTTTTCCTGTGTGTGTGCCTTATATTTCTTTGTTTTGCCTGAGGCTCTGGTTAATGTTTCAAGGACAGTGTTGCCAGGAGTGCTGATTCTGGACACCTTTGTCATGTTCCTGATTTTAGAGGGAACGTTTTCAGCTTTTCTCCATTTAAGATATTGACAGTAGTTTCATCATAAATAGCTTTTATCATGTTGAGATAAGGACCTTCTATATCTCTTTTCAGTCTCTTTTTTTTTTGAGATAGGATCTTTCTGTGTAGTCCAGGCTGGTCTCAAACTCATGATGATTCTCCTGCCTCAGCCTTCTGAAAACTAGGGTTACAGAAATAGGCCACCACACTCATCTCTGTATCTGTTTTCTTTGGGATGCTTTATCATTAATTTGTCAGATTTTGTCAGAGGCTTTTTCTGCATCTTTTGAGATGATTGTGTGATTTGTCTGTGTATGTGATGAGTTATTTTTATTGATATGTGTGTGTTAAATCATCCTTGCATGCCTCAAATCAGCCTACATGGTCATGATATATGATCTTCTTGATGATTTGTCACATTCGATTTGCCAGTATCTTGTTAACAATTTTTGTATCCATGTTCATTAGAAAAATAGGCCTATAATTCTCTTTTTTGGTTAAATCCTTGGTTTTGGGACAAAGATCCTAGCTTCTGGGAATGATGTTGGGAATACTTCTTCCTTTTCAATTTCTTAACTGTGAAGCTATTGGGTTTTGGGCTTTTCTTAGTAGTTTATTTTTTGCTTCAATTTTATTATCTGTTATTGGATTGTTCAGGATTTTTAAGTCTTCTTGGTTCAATTTTGGCAATTTATACATATCTACAAATATTTATATACTTGAGTTCTCCGTGAATTAGTTGCTAATGGTTTTCTGGATTTTGGCAGGGTCTATTATGATTTCCTTTTTTATTTCTAGTTGTATTAGTTTGTGTCTTTTCTTATTTTGGTAAAATTGGCTTAGGTTTTTCTTTTTTTTTTTTTTTTTCTGTCAAAGATCCAGGGCTTCATTTCTTTGTAGTGGTAGTCCTGCTGCTACTGCTGCTCTTCATCTTCCTCTTCTTCTTTTTCTTTCCCTTTCCTTTTTCTTCCTCCTCTTCCTCTTTCTCTTTTTCTTCCTCTTCCTCTTCCTCTTCTTGTCTCCATTTCTCCATTAATTTCTGCTCTTATCTTTAAAATTCTTTCCTTGTATAAGCTCTGGGTTTTGGTTGTTCTAGTATTTTTAAAAATTTGAGATGCATCCTTAGGTGATGTATTCAGGCTCTTCTCAGCCATTCTACACTTCCCTCATAGAACTGCTTTCATTGTGTGCCATAAGTTCTGGCATGTTGTGCCTGCATTGTCATTTAGTTCTAGGAATTCTCTCATTTCTTCCTTAATTTCTTCTGCAACCCATTGTTGATTCAAGAATGTGTTGTTTGATTTGCATATGTTTGCATAATTTCTATGGTTCATTTGATATTGATTTCTAGTTTGATTGCTTTTTTTTTGTCTTTTTGAGACAGGGTCTTGCTGTGCAGTTCAGGCTGGCCTTGAGCTGACTTTTGTAGCCCAGGCTGGTATCAAACTCACACCAATCCTCCTGCTTCAGCCTCCCACATGCTGGGATTACAGGCATGCACCACCACACCCGGCATTGATTTCATTTTTATTTGCTATTTATTTCTGGTTTAATTGCAGTGCAGCATTATAATGTGTATGGTAAAATTTTGCTTCCATTGTATTGGCTTGTGCATTGTTTCTTCACTAATATGTGGTCTATTTTGGAAAAGGTGTCTTGTGTAGGTTAAAAAAATGTGGAAGGGCTGGACAGATAGCTCAGCAGATTAAAGCACCTGCTTAGGCAGACACAGGGACCAGTGTTCGATCTCTGGCACCACAAGCCATGCTGGCCCTACCCTGGGGATGCTCTGAGAGGTAATTGAGATTGGGCATGGTGATACATGCCTGTAATCCTAGCACTTGAGAGGTTGAACACAGGAGGATCGCTACAAGTCCAATCTGTAAAGTGAGACTTTGTAGACCCTGTACTAAATACATTTTAAAAGATGTGTATTCTGTTGTTGTATAGAACACAATATCTTTTAAATCCATTCGTTGAATAGTTTAGTTCAACTCTTTGTTGATGTTTTCTTTATTGATACGTTTAGGTGATCTATTTGTGATAATAGATCCCCACTATCATATAAGTATTGAAGTTTTAATTATCTTTTATGTCCATTAGAGTTTGTTTTGTGAAGTTGGGTGCACTGTGGTTTGGTGCATCTTGTTACCTCTTCTTGTTGAGTAGTTCTTTTAACCAGTGGTATGTATGTACTGTCCTTCTTTGCTTCTTTTGATCAGCTCTGGCTTGATCTACTTTGTCTGAAAATAGGATCACTACTCCTGTTTGTTTTCAGGTTCCTGTTGCATGAAATTACTGTTTTCCATCCTTTGATATTGAGTATATGAATTTCCTGCTATGGAGGGTTCTGTTTACTTTGCTTCTCTGTATGTTACAACCTTTTTCCAAGTCTGGAAACATTCCTGCTATTACTTGTGCAAACAGGTTTCTCTTAGACTTTTTGTACTGTCTTCTGATTTTTTCTAATTCCAGTTACTCTTTTATTCTTGAGTCATTGAGGAGCTGTTGGATCAATTTTTCATGTTTGTTTTTTCTAAGGCATTTCTCATGAATTACACAGCCCTGTTCCCTGGGTCTGACACTCTGTCTTCACACTAATTGCTTCTGCAGTCATATTTTTAATCTCTTGGATTGTTGTTTGGAGCTTTTTTGTAGACTCCTATTCTTTTTTAAACTGGGCATTCTTGTTTTGCACCTCTTTCTTTAGGTCCATTAGCTGCTTATTAGTATCTTCACTAGCTTGCTGATCATTTGTTTAATTATGATTATTGTTCAATTAGTTATATCTTTTTTTTTTCTTTTTTCTTTTTGAGACAGGGTCTTGCTCTGCAGTTCAAACTGGCCTTGAGCTCACTTTTGTAACCCAGGCTGGTCTCAAACTCGCACCGATCCTCTTGCCTCAGCCTCCTAAGTGCTGGGATTATAGATGTGCACCACCACGCCCAGCTTAGTTACATCTTCTTTAAATTCACCAAGCACATTCTAGAAGAGTTTTACCTCCATTATTACCCTGTCACACTTATGTGCTGTGCAGCTTATGATTTGCTCTTCAGTTCCCTCAACTGATTTTAGGGAACTTGGGAGCTTTTGGAGGCCGTTTGTTGCCTGTCCTTTCATATTCCTGTTTTGTTTGTTTGCTTGTTTTCTTGTTTGTAAATTCTTTGGCCCAGTGCCTGCTTCCTGGAGAGTGAGCCACAGCATTGTTTATGACCCTCCCCCCTAACGCGCCCCTGGCAATCTACATAATGATGTGGAGAATGCCCTCCCACATATTCTTGTCTTTTTTATTCTAATGTATAGGTAGCTTAAACATACCAGTAGGTGAAATGTCTTCTTCAGGACTGTTCTCTCAGACGATTACTTCTACCACAAGATAGTACAGGTCACAGGACCTTCCTGATCTGAGCAAGGTCTTCCAGGGGATCCCAGGATATCTTTAGCGCTCATCCTGTCTAAGCCTATCTCTCAAGGTTTTCTCTCATTGAGTCTCTGTGGAAGAGCATCACTTGAGTCCTGAAGCAAAACTCTTCTCCTTAATGTTGACATCATTTTTTTGGCCAGCATAGCTGGCCCTGAGGCATGTGGTGCTGGGAATGGAACCTCAGTCCCCTGCACCTGCTTAAGCTTGGCTAAGCAGGTGCTTTAGACCGCTGAGCTATCTCACTGGCCCATTGGGATCTTTTTAAAATCAAATTGTTCTGTTGTTTTTCAGCTCTCGTGCCTTGTGCTGTGGAGAACTCTGGGACTAAAGGTGGACATACTTTCCTAGGTCTTCCTGTTCCTTCGTCTTCCTGAATCTGGTGCAGAGCCCAGCAGGCATTGGCACTGGCTGGGTGCGAGGACCCAGATCCCTTGGTCTTCCTGTTGTTGGTGTGGGTTCCAGTGGGTTTTGCATTGGTTCAGGGTGAGGCATGTGTTGTCAGGGTCTTCCTGGGCTTGGAGCAGGGTGCTCATTTCCCCAGTCGTCCTTGCACAAGTAAGGGACTGGGCACTTGGCTGTGTCTTTGCTTTTTTGAGATGTGGTCTCACTATGTATTTCAGGCTGGTCTTGAACTCACTGTGTAGCCCAGGTGGCCTCAAATTCATGGTGATCTTCCTGCCTCAGCCTCTCAAGTGCTGAGATTATAGGAGTGCCCCACTGTGCCAGCCAGCCTGTTCAGTTTAGTGACTGAGTAAGAATAAAACATGTTAAAAAAGGCTTGGGGTTTTAGCTCAGTGTGAAGGTCCTCAGTTCAGTGCCTTGTACCCCCTACACACAATTCTTTTTACTTCTGTAAATGTTTGACATTTTTTACGTATGAATTTAAGCTTTTAATTGAATGTTTTAAAAGTTACCTAATCTGATCTGACCTCTCTATACAAAGCATTCTTTTATTGAACCTGGTATAGGCAACTTAGTGACTTAGCGAGACCTTG
>PVKN010039153.1:0-10852 GCA_004027915.1 Capromys pilorides | reverse complement strand
CCGCTGGAACTTGATTAAAATACGTGTGAGAGGATCCAGGAGAGGCCTTCAAAAAGCCCACTTGAAAGGGAGATTTAATGGTATGAGAAAATGTTAGTGTTCTGGTGAAACGGAAAGATCAGTGGTTGCCAGGCACTCTGGCAGAAGAGGAGGCGGGAGGGCAGGGGAGCGCAGTGGATTTTAGGGCCACGGAACCCTCTGCGTGGTACCTGTGTTGGTGGGCCAAGGTCACTCTACAACTGGGCATGCATGCAGAAGGATGAGGCTGGCGGCAGCAGCCCTGCTGCATGGGGCCAGGCTGGTGGGCACCGGCCTGCCTGGGCTCTTCTGGTGGCCTGCAGCTGATACCCTGCCCTCCTGAGGCTGCACACAGGGAGTGGACAAAGGGAGACGCCAGGGCAGCACGGGAGCTGTGTGCCATCTGAAGAACCGCAGGCTCTCAAGCAGTCTGTTCTTGTGACAGAGTGAGCAAGGCCAGCGATTGTGGCCCTTTGATGGAGTCAAGCTCCTCCCTGCCTCCTCCCCAGGTGATCCTGAAGAAAGGACAGCACCCCACCTTCGTGGTAGGTGACGGCCTGAACCCAGGGACGGCGGCTGAACTGCCATGTGACAAGGGCTGAACCCTGTCCCCTCTCTCTTCTTCAGTGGCCAGGTCATGGTAGGGGATCCAGGGACCCCTGCCCAGCAGCAGACCCAGTCAAGGGGTGGGCTCGTGAGAAGGCTGCCCAGCCCTGCCCCTCTGTCGGGTTCACTCTGATCCTCCTGGGGCAGGTGCTCCCGGGGGCCTGGGCTGATTCAGAGAAGAAAACAGGCTCCGGGGGTGACCTGGACTAGGTGAGCAGTGCCTACTCCCCAGCAGGTGAAGGGCGCAGAGGCGATTCCAGCCTTGAGCACTGCGGGCGGCCATTGGGTTGTTTGGCCAAAGGTTGTCCTCAGACCTCTGCATGCATAGTGGCCTAATTCTAGCTTGTAATGTCACTGTCCCTCCTGTAACACTCAGCCCATCTTGCAACACATGCCTACATCATCTGCCAAGCAAGAAAGCGTAAATGCACATAGCACCCCCCAGACACAGACATGCACACACACACACACACACACACACACACGCACACACACGTGCACACACCCAGCTACAAGAAAATTCTATAGACCAAAGAAAAGTAGCATGAGTGCTTCAGGTGTTTATTTTCTTCAGACAGAATTCTGTTCAATTGCTCTCACTTTTTATTTTGAAATGTTCAGACCCACTGAATAAAATGGAAGAAGTGAATTGCCATTTTTTTGAATATCCATTTGCTACATCTGTGTGTTTTATGTATCTCTATAGACCTGTAGTTTATCGCGGAAGAGTGAATTATGTGTGTGTGCATGTGTGCGCACACCTTTTTTTTTTTTTTTTACCTTTTTCTCTGTCTCTTTGCCTCAGGGCCTGCACGCTGGCCTCAGGAGGTCCTCACCCCGGCCCTCTTGCACACACGTGTGCTCTTGGAGAGCTAAAGCCTCTTCCTGCAAGGCGGGTGTGACGACTCTGGGACTCAGCTCTGGAGCCCACAAGCCCGAGGTGGCGCTGACTCCAGCCTGGTTCCTCCCCCTGGGCTTGCCTCCCTTCCCCAGTCGGGCACCCCAAGTGTCCCTCCCCTCCACACGCTTGCTTGGGGATCCTCTCTCCAGGTAGTGCTCCAGGGCGCCCCTCCCGCGGCAAGATTCCGCATCACCGAGAAGGCGGCCAAGGTGAACCAACCTTGCAAATCCAAGACCCTTTTCTTCCAACCCCCCGTGACATCATTTTATTGTTATAGATTCCAAACTTAGGAAAGAAAACCAAGTGATGCCCAGAGGTGCGGATTTCGGGCTTGCCAGGGCAAATACGAAACACTGCCAATAACTTCAAATATTTGAAGTGGGCTCAACAAACATGGAGCTCAGTGGCATCAACTCTGGGGAGAGCTTAAATCATAGATTAAGGAGTTACAGAGGAAGAGCGCCTGGTTGTTTCAACACGGCTGGAGACGCAGACTTTGACCATAAGTCTGGAGGGCAGGTCTGGATCTGAGGCATAAATCCTAAAATAATCCCCATGCGTCCCACTTCTGGAGGTAGCCCAGAGTTTATTGAGCTGCTGTGAGCCCTGAGGAAAGCCCCTCATATTGTGAGCTGAATTCCTCTTCTAAGAGAAAGCCCACCCATTGACCCCAGTGCTGGATTCTGAAGCCAGTGAAGAACAAACAGTCCCTCCCTTCACATCCCAGCCTTCAGAAAGCTCTTCAGCTGCTGGTCCCCTGTTTCCCTGCCGACACAGGAGACATATCCTCGTCTCCATGCTGCTCCTCCTTGCTTCAGGTGGACGCAGCTGGTGCCAAGCATGTGGTATGCGCTGGGACAGTGGTCTGTGCTGTAGACAGGGCCCTATGCGATGGGCAGCTGCCTGCGCCTGGGAGGCTTAAACATGAGCAAGAAAGCCTGAGACCCTGTGCCTCATGCTACAAATTCAGCTCAGGCAGAGGAGAAAGCCTTCTGGTGTCTTTGTTCCCCAGATATTCCCGGGGTGTGTGTTACAGGATGGGTGATCCAAAGTGGTGCTCTCCAAAATGGGACCTCTGGGCGGGCGAGCTGGGTGGAGGCTGCCCCACGGCATCTCCTGCAGAGCCCCAGCATCTCCACCAGAAGCACCACGCTTCCCCAGTCATCTCAGACATAAAACCCGATATCACTCAGATGAGAGTTTTCTATTTCCTATTCACACATTGGACGTCCTTGTGACATCCAAAATGTACCGTAGATACCAAGAAATGGGATGAAGTTGTTCAAAAAGAAAGAAGAGTCGGGGTGGGGAAGGAAGAGAGGGAAAAGGGAAAAAAGACAAAGTAGTTATGTTACTAATTTCTCTTAGTTCATTGAAAAGAAAGATTTGTGCTGATGTATTTTGGAGAAATTTTTAGAGCCATATGTTCACCTCTAAGTGACCATGCTGAAGGAAACAGGAAGCACTGCATGCCCTGTCATTACTCTCCTACTTTTTGTTTTAAAAACTTATTTCACTCGTTCCCTTACAGTAAGAAAGACAAGGCTGGAGCCTAAGTAAGGGTTTTTCTCACTGAAAGGAAGAGGTTTGCCAGGAGGAGCTCTGATCAGGCCCCAGAGGTCCCTGGGTGGGGTCTCCGCCTCCTTGGGGAGAAGCGAAAGGTGGGGCAGACTAACTGCTATCAGCTGGGGCTTCGTCACCATCTGCTGTGAGAGGCCACCTGCATGTGACTGTCCCTGCAGGCAGGGAGTCCATGGTGCCCCAAGTCACTTGCCTCAGCTGTCACTGGGTGAACACCTGCAGGACGCCGCCCACTCTTCCTAGCGCCCCAGCTCACCACAGCCTGAGTCTCCAGCACGGCAAGCTGCTGCCAAAGCCCGAGATCTGAGGCATAAAAGACAGGTGTATTGGTAAGGATGGTTTGGGTTACGAAAGACAGGAGCCCCGCGCAAACTGGTGTGCTGAAAATGAGACCAGTGACTCCCAGGAGCTAGCCACAAAGGACTGGATGAGACACATGTGGCCAAAGCCCATGGAGTCCCCGTGTTTATTTTCTTGGTTTTGGTTGGAGGCCATTTCCTTGGGCTGTGAATAAGGTGGTCACATCATTCCTCTCTTACCACTTACTGTTCCAGCTAAGAATATACCCCAAGAAAAGAGCCCAGCACAAGTCCCCATTGGTCACCTGAGTGACAGATGAGTAACGAATTCTACTACTGTAACAAATTCCAGTAGCTAAGCAGATGGAATGAAGTGGCCACTAGGCTAGAAATGGCTATGGTGCTAGGACGTGTGAGGTTCTCTCATGGCTGGTGCTGGAATCAGCCCCCTGCCTGGGCCAACAGTGGGTGAACGATGACCCACTCCCCAAAACGAAAACGTGGGCATGTCATTGCTCAGACACAGGTGCTGGGCCAGCACCACTGTGCTGTGGAGGTGCGGACCTAGTAGCATGATGCTTAGCAGAGATAACAGGACAGACCATATTTTTATTACTCTTACTAAACTTTGATTTCTTTATTAAACTTAAAGTCCTACTTGACCCTCAGCCACTGAATCATCAAAGTATTACGAGCACATGCATGCTGGAAACCTACAGGAACTGGTTCCTAAATGTTGAAAATCTGTCAGCAGTGAGAATTTGGGTGAGCTCCACTAAATATTTCTGCATTGTCCTTAATTAATCCTCTCATGTAAAGAGGAAAACAGTGGTGTGTGTTGGTCAGACTGTGCTAGGCTGTGCCCTAGCAAGTAAAGACCGCTTGTCACAGAACCAGGGCTCACTGATCTCATGAGCACACTCGCTTCTTCAAGAAAGAGGGCAGCATTTTCCTGGTTCTCGGGAGCAGTCCTGCCTGTTGAGGAGCACACTGGTGACCAGCAGCCAGGCGCTGTCCAAGGTGCTGGATGCCGCAGTGCCGGGCAGGCCTGTTGAGGAGCACACCGGTGACCAGCAGCCAGGCGCTGTCCAAGGTGCTGGATGCCGCAGTGCCGGGCAGGCCCTCTCGGAGAGCATATCGGAGTGCTAGATGACGATGTGCTGGCCAGTCCTCGCCTAAGACTGCTCATGCTCATAGCACAGTGGCTCTGCGGGGGCCGGTGGGGGAGGGCAGAGGCGGACAGATCTTCAGGCAGACAGGCAGGCAGGCTTCTCCGTAGAGCTGGAGCTCAGGCCAGTGCCACGCTGGAAAGTTTGAGCAGCCTTGAGTCCCTGCACCCCTCCTACCAGAAGGTCCCAAATGACCCCCGCAGTCCTCCAGCACCTAGATGAAGGACAGCCAGGTCTTCTGTGGCCAGGTAGCCCCCTGGACCCTGCCCACCCAGATCCCTGTCCAGCGCCACTGCTCCGTGGGCTCCTTCCCATAACTGAGGTGGAGGAGCATGCCACCTCGGCCCCCAGCCCCAGCCTGGCAGCTGCTTTCCAGTGGAGACAAATTATCCTGTAGTTGAGCCCTTTCACAGGCAGCTTTCGGCCATAAAGAGACGCCTGCCCATTAAAGCCTGTGGTGCATGGCACCGAGGCTGCTTACAGCGTCTTTATGGGCTCATCAGCAGCCACCGGACGATTACAAAGGCTCCTTCTGTTTTTAAAAACAATGATTTATTGGAGCTCTTTGATGCTCTCTTCCTGCGTGTGCGTATTGCACGGCGTGTTTTACTATAATTAAATTCTCAGATTACTGTCAAGCCAATTGTCTCAGCCATCCAATCTGTAACAGTGCATTTTATTGTCTCTTCTTACTTTTTAATTAAGATAGAAATAGATGCATTCTATGAGATTCAGAAATGAAATAAAAAGGCCATGTCTTTAGTCAGTCACTGGATGGAGTCACAGAGGCTTCTGGTAGCCAGGAGCTGGGTGTCCTAAGGGAAGAGGACTGCCGTGGAAAGAGAGGTGACTTGGGTTGCTGTGTATTATCCAAGTATTTATTGAGTGCCTTGTGTATGCAGATGCAGAAGGTCCCCAGGGATCCTGTGGGGAGCCGGGCACTGCACTGCCATTTGGGCACTCAGCTGAGAAGGACACAGAATCAGGACACAAACCCAGTAGCTGGGATGATGAAATATTTAATGACAAGCAAACAGTGACTGGCAGTAAGTGGCGAGCGGTCAGATCACTGAGGTTTAGGGACCAGGAAGGCTCGTCAGCGAAAGGGACAATTGACATGACGACACAACCACACCAAGTCCATGTAAGGACACCTGTAGTCCCGGAAGTGGGAAGCACAAAGGTCACGGGCAGGAAAGACCTTGGCTGAGAAGTGCGAAGAACCTTAAGAGATGAAGTTCAGACCCTGAAACGGAGCTGAGAGACTGGGAGGAGAGGTGGGGGTTGCGTGGGCAGCAGCACCAGCCACACCTCAGCCTCGATCCATGTGGCAGGGCAGCCTTGCCTGCGAGGGCTCCGGGGCAGTGGCTCCTGGGGCTCAGGACAGGCTCACAGCAAGAGGTCCTGCAGCTGAGACCTTCTGTGTCCTGACAGCTCCTGTCACCTTGGAACTCCTGCAGAACCCTTCTGGGAGCGGATTCCTGACAAACCAGGCAGAGTTTCCCTGTCACCAGAGCAGTGGAGGCTCAAATCCCCTTAATGTAAAGAAAATGGAGCCGGGTGTGATGGCGTGCGCCTATAATCCCAGCACATGGGAGGCTGGGGCAGGAGGATTGATGTGAATTTAAGACCAGCCTGAGCTACGAAAGTGAGCTCAGGGCCAGTCTGAACTGCATAACGAGACTCTGTCTTAAAAAAAACAAAGAAGGAAGGAAGGAAGGAAGGAAGGAAGGAAGGAAGGAAGGAAAGAGAAAAGAAAAGGAAAAGAAAGGAAAGAAAATGGTGCATCCTGAACCCCTGAGTATGAGGTCGCCATTCATCCCGACTTCACTTGCAGGCCCACTACCTACAACTGCCTGGCTTGCAGTAGGAATGGCCATTAGGGTGCGGGATCCACTTACCTGACTGGCCCTGGGGTGTAGCCGAGGACCGGTGTAGCGCTCTTCTGGGCATGTCTCTGTGGGTCCCGGGGGCAGGGCTCTGGGGCCTTGGGCTGCTTCCAGGCCCCTCGCTCTCTAACACTGTTCCCTTCTCTGCTCCTGGCTGTGGTAAGGTGAGCACGGGGCTTGCTCCCAGGGCCCTCCCACAGGCTGATTCTCTCTGAAGCTGGCCAACCATAGACTGATCCTCCAAATCTCTGGGTCGGAGCAAACTCCTTCTCCATGAAAGGTCAAAGTCCAGCATTTTATCCCAGTGTAGGGAAGCTGGCTATTACCGTAGACGTAAACAATGATGCATGAAAACGGGTGGAAGGAAGACACAACGCTTCTATCTGAGCACGCAACCTACAGCCACACGGCCCTAAGTTCCTCCTGTGAGCTCAGCCAAGGCACCGGCACACGTGCGCCTCCTCTCCTGGACGGGAAGAGTGCCCGCTTGGTGCATGGCCGCCTTCCCTCCTCCCTTCCCTGGCTCCTCAGGCCTCCTTGGGAGCTGGGCAGCTTCCTCTGTGCACAGTCCACGTGACCTCTCCCTGACAGTCCTGTCCAGCTGCTCCAGACCCGGGCCTGGCCTTAGGATCTCACTACTCCCTCCTGACCAGCTCCTGAGAACAAGTTGCTCTTCTGTGCATGTGCTGGAAACAGGGCCCAGCCCCGGGCTCCTGGTGCTAAGCCAGAGCAGATCTCCTCTGACCAACGCCCCACCCATGATGGCAAACTCGAGTGTGTGCAGAGTCTGCGGGCCAAGAACCCATCCATGTGTGACCAGCAGGGAAGCAGGGCAGGGCTGACCACGGTGCCACAGGCTCGGTCTTCACCGTGTGTCTGGTCCACTTGCAGAAGGTGTTGGAGATGGTGTAGTCATCAAAGAGACGAAAATGCCCCAGTGACGCAGGACAGCCTTCCACTATGCTGTTTGACACAACTTAAAGAACAGAGGGCTGTGCATGCTGCATTTTCAACATGATGCGTCAGCGCCCATGTCTTCATGCCAGGGGCAGTGGGAAGTTTCTCTCTGCTGCCTGGCTGCATCTCCGTGTGGCACCACGTTGACTTTGAGACTTGGGCATGTGAGAGGACCTAGCCTGGCTGAGCTCGCCTTGCCCGTGAGGTCGGAAGGCCTCAGGCAGTCGAGGTTCTTGTGCACACTGCTGCCGAGACTCGAGCCGGCTGAGATGAGAGCTGGCCTGACCAGGGCACGCTTCCTAGATGGGCAGCACAGCAGGAGGCAGAGCCGGCTGGGTGAGGCCCCCCGGCACCCGTGAGCCGCCCGCTACCAAGAGAACGCAGAACAAAGCCAAGCGCTATGCACGGCTGGTGAGGGCACGGGCTGGTGCTGCTGCTGAGAAAGTGGCGCGGAAACCCCTCAGAGAATGAAAAAGTTAGCGTGCTGCACTGTGGGGCCCACTTGTACACCCCATGGGGTGGAGACCGGCGTGTGGAGGAGACACCTGGGCCCACGTTCCCCGCGGCAGGGCCACAATGATGGGGTGGACCTGTGGTGCCACGAAGGACGCGATTTTCACTGGGGTTATTTTGCCTCTTTAGAAGACTGAGCAGATCCCAGTGGGCACAAGCTCCACAGTTTCCTTACTCGGTCCTCTGTCTGTGTGCACCAGCTCTGCGCCCTAAGTCCTCACGTGATGAAAGCTCCGCCCAGGAAGAACATGCTCCATCTTGTCAGTCACACGTGAAGGCTAGAATAGTTGAACATTTAAATGCAGAGAGCAGAACAGTAACCCCTGACCCCAGAGGCTGAGGAGAAAGGGGCTGGGGAGCTGTTGTCAAAGGCCGGGTGATCCAGGTCATCACGAGCACTGAATTACAAGTACTGGCAGTGACAAGCATGTTAATTAGCCCAGTTCAGTCGCCCCATGTTGTTTATGCGCACTATGTAATTACCTCGCACCATATATACATATACGTATGTATTTCTGATTTGTTGATACCAAATGAAAGGACACTTGGAGAAGTCTGAGTGTGTAGTGTCTGTTCTAAGGAAAAGTGGCACAAGGGCATGGTGTGGAGAGCTGTTGGCCTGGCACAGAGCCTCTGGCTTGGCCGGAAGATGCCCCGGGGGTGGTCAAGAGGCCTGCCGTGGCTGGAGCTCCCTGGCCACTGGGCCATCTGCCACAACGCACTGCACGGGTGGGGCTCAGGGCAAGCGACAAGGTGACAGGAGGAGTGGGAAAGTTTCGAGTGAGTTTGAAAGTGAGTTTGTACTTGTGCAGCACTCAGGCAATGGATAGCGAAGGAGAGATCTCCAAAGTGGAGACAAGGAGTCGTTCAGAGGGTGGAAGGAAGTGAGGAGAAGGAGAGCGCCTGAATTCTGGCCTCGGCTGAAGAGCAGGAAATTGTACAGCTGGGGAGGTTGGCTGGGCACCTTCCTGCCCAGCCCCACAGCTACAGGTCTACCATGGGCAGCACCAATTTCCAAGGAGCACCGACGGTTCCTAAGGGCTATGTCTCATCAAACCAGCAACCGAGGGGAAGAAAAGAGCAGCTCTTCCAAGGACGGACGGCCACGGCACAGCAGCCTGAAGCCAGCCGCCTGGCCCTAGGACGTCCTGTCCTCCTCGGTGTCATTGTCCATAGATGGAGCTAGCAACAGCCCTGAAAGTAATTGTTGCACAAAACCAAAGCAATTGCTTCACATTCCTGGCATGCGGTGAGCAGCCGCGCAATGGGAGTTGAGATTGTTTTCTCTCAGTTGATCTGCTGTCCTTTGCCTTGATGGATTGGCGGAGGCTCCCCAGTCCCCCATGCAGCCCTCATCTGCCCTGCATCTCTTCTGCTGCTCATGGCTCATTTCTAGAAGTTTCTTGTCCTCAGGAGATGGGCAGCATCCCGAGGGCATGCTTGCCCCTCCTCATCCTTTAAGATTCTTAGAGAGACGCTTACGCTGAGATCTGGACCAGCGCTTTCCGTCCGCACCAGCAGGTTGGTGACCAAAGCGAGGAGCCAATGTAGACAAAAGCCGGGTGTCACGGCACACAGGATCTCGCAGTGCAGCAGCTAAGGTGACCCAGGGAGAATGCTTCATTAGCACTGAAGATACAGAGAAAACCCACAATTTGTTAATGAAAGAAAGGTGGATTTTCCGATCGCTTTATGCTGCCGTGCCCTGCTCGGGCTGGTGTGTGGAAGCTTCCTCAGATGTTTCATGTGACTTTAATTGCACTCATTCACTCCAAAGCACTAACATCCGATTTCCTCACTCCTCAGCGTACAGCTTTGCAGGCTATTTCTTGGCAATAGCTCTTCATAGGCAATTCGGGCTCTTCCGGATACATTTCTATTCTCCAGGTCTTCAAAGGCCACCATTTCTTATTATTTTTTTCATGGCTTGTACCCTTTGGCATGCTAAGCTTTTGATGTCAGGCATCAATTTTTAACTTTTAATTTTGTCTCAGAAAGTAGTGTAAAGAGAAATATAAAGGTTAAAATAATACTTCTCATAAGCGTATGGCTGCAAATTTCACAGCTAAAAATGGAAAATTAATAGCACCTTTCCCTTTTAACTCTTAACGTAGTAGCTGGTGCTTGGTTCCTGCAATCTGGTGAGGTCATTTTAGAAAGAAGTTTGGCTGCTTGAATTCAGAATCTGGAAAAGGGGCCCTGGCTACTGGGTCATGAAGATGTGAGAGGCGGAAGTGCTGTCTTTTAATGCACTGTTTTTGCGTGAACTCTCAACATCATTGGTTTTCACTGCTTAAAGATTTTAAATTATATATGGGACCTATTGATGCCAGCAAAGAGAGGCAGGAGAGTAGGTGGAAGGGTTTCTCAGCCTGATTACTTCAGAGCTACTGTGGCAGAGAGCAGGACACGGAGAGACAGAAGAGCGAAGCAGAGCCGTCCTCTCTCTCTCTCTCTCAATCACCGTCTTCTCCCGAGGTGGAGGAGTTCAGGAGGAACAGGCCTGGGACACAGGTGGAAGGAAAGGATCTCTCAGGGCAGAGAAGGGCAAGGCCAGTACTGATGTCATGGTCTCCTAAGGGAAAACCTAGCAGCCCTCCTTGTGCAGTGTACCACACTCGTAGCCACCCTGGGGGCAGAGGAGCGCTGCGATAACCAGACAGAAAGTGGAGAGAGAAAGAGAGACAGAGACAGAGACAGAAAGGCAGTGAGACAGAGAGAGACAGAGAGACAGAGACAGAAAGGCAGAGACAGAAAGGCAGAGAGACAGAGACAGAGACAGAAAGGCAGAGAGACAGAGACAGAGAGACAGAG
The DNA here is from genome assembly GCA_004027915.1 of Capromys pilorides. Classification (NCBI taxonomy): domain Eukaryota; kingdom Metazoa; phylum Chordata; class Mammalia; order Rodentia; family Capromyidae; genus Capromys; species Capromys pilorides. The sequence goes on along the minus strand of PVKN010039153.1, from coordinate 105 downwards.
ACAGAGAGACAGAGACAGAAAGGCAGAGAGACAGAGACAGAGAGACAGAAACAGAGAGACAGACAGAAAGGCAGAGATAGAAAGGCAGAGAGACAGAGAGGGCCA
>PVKN010039152.1:0-10875 GCA_004027915.1 Capromys pilorides | reverse complement strand
GTGCATAATAAAGTAAATCAAAGGCCCAAGAATATAATCCAGGGAGCATTTATTTTTTCTTATAAACAAACTGTCATCATAGCATTATACTTTGTAGTTAGTAATTTCCAAAGCATATAAGCAATCTCAAAATAAATTACCAAGCTAAGCAAGTTTTATTACAATTACATATCACTTTATATTCAAATTAAAATGCATAAAAATAAATCTATTTATTTCACAGTCACACTTAACATGAATCTGTAGTGGTTAACCATAGTGGTTAAAGTATAGCTCTTTATGAATAAAGCCTTGTGCTCTCCCAAACTCTCATTACTGTGCAGGCGAGGCAAACCATTGGGTGAAATACCCTAGCAAAAATCTAGGTAGACCAAGCCAGAGGTGTCCAGCAGGATGGTGGAAGATAGAGATGGAGACCCTCAGCCCCCAGTGTAGACACTGACCTAACATGGACACAGACACTCTCCATAAAAACTCCAGAAACCAAGGAAGAGGTTGCATCAAGGTGAGCACGAGCCAAGGACAGAAACATCAACACAGATGAGAAAGTCCTCTGTGTTCTGCTAACCTTGCTCTGCAAACACCCTAATCTCCACAGAAGAACACAAGACCTGCACAGAAACAGGGAAACATGACCCATTCTCAAGTACAAAACTAAAGTCCAGAAACTGAACCAAAATGCCTGGCAAGTGCAAGGTCGTGAGTTCGAACCCTGGTCCCCCAAAAAAACTGAAACTGAACCAAAAGAAGAGGAGACCTCTGAACTAGCTGACAAATAATCCAAAACACCCATCCTAAAGACACTCCAAGAGCTAACATAGCACACAACTGTAAACAAAATAAATGAAATGATATGTGAACAAAATAATAAACTAAAAAGAGAAAATAAATACTGGAGCTTATAAATACAATAACCCATTTCTACAATAGACTCAATCAAGCAGAAAATCAAATCAATAAACTTGAAAATCACATGGCATTATAAAGTCAGAAGAGCAAAAGAGGAAGAGAAAGGAGAAGAAGAAAAACAAGAGAAAGGGGTGAGGAAATGAATGATAATGGTGATTAACAGAAGAAGAGGAGCAGGAGGAAGAAGAGAAAAAGAAAGAAATGCAAAGAATCCAATGGGACACCTCCAAGCAGATCAGCCCACTAGGCTACCTGCAACTTGTACCCTTCTGACTATTTTGGATGCCACATATAAATAGAGTGACACAGTATTTGTCTTTTGATGATTGATTTATTTATTTTTAAAAGGCTGGATAATGTTTCCTTGTATGTTTATACCACAGTCTGTCTAATTTGTCTACCTTGAGCATTCAGTTTGCTTTTCCTTTTAGCTATTATAAATAATGCCACAACATACATGGATGCACAGATTTCTATTACTTTTGACAACTTAATTATACTACATCTTAGTGTAGATCTCTTTGGATTCAGTCTAGATAGAGTTTATTAAGCTTCTTGAATGCCCATTTCTTCTCTCAAATTTGGAGCTTTGTGACCGTCATTTCTTTTTTTTTTTTTCTCTTCTTTTTTCTTTTTTTAGGCATTTGGTACAGGGTCTCACTACACAGCTTGGACTCTAGTGATCCTGTTTTCAGCCTCCCCAGCACAGGCGTGTGCCACCACACCCAGACTCAGTTGCGCTCAGCATGCCCCAGGGACGGGGCTGGTGAGGCATGCGGGACTGGGGATCAAACCCTGGTCACTGTGCTTGCCAAAGCAGGCTCTTAGTCTGCTGAGCTCTCTTAATGAACCTGTGACCATTATTTCATTGGATAAATTCCTGTTGCTTTTTCTTCTTGGACATCTTCCATGTGCTCTATCTTCACATTCTTAAATGAGATCCTCACGTGAGCTTTTGTCCATGTTTCCTACTTTCCAATATATTCATCTTCTGCGTTGATTTCCAAAGGTCAAAACAAGACTGAAATAAGCCCTTCACACAACACCGCAAAACTTCCATAACATACGATAGAGAAAACCAGTAAACACTGAAGAAAGAAAGGCCCTCAAGTATTGGCCCTTGTATTAAATAGGGAAGCATTTCATATATGAAGTCAGTTACACCCAACCAAAACCTCAGTACTTAAATATCATTCATATTAGCTGCTAGAATCTACTAATACTACTTTGTAATGTTTTCATTTGCATGCCACAGTTCTGCACAAGGGTATTTCAGTTTTCAGGGTGAGACAAATGAGTAGTAAAGGGAAAAAGTTACTATTCCTGAAGTCTCATATGACAGTGGAACAAAACTTAAGTTACTACACAGTCATTGTCCAAACACCATGGGAAATGTTTACACGAAATACACTGTATAGCAGCTTAGGGTAGCACACGTACTCTCCTACACAATCTGGAAAGGAGACTCACTCTACCTGAACTTAATGTTAGGAATTCAGGCTCAGAACGTAACTAAAAGGCTGTGGAGGGGTAGATACTGGACAGCAAGAAATTAAAGCTGTAAGCCACTTCCTATGTGTGCACTCCTGAGAGGAGACGTGGCCACACTGGAATGACAAAGGAGGCCGAGTGAGTCGGCCTGGCTCAGGCCTCAGAGGGCGTCTTCTCAGTGGCCTGCCTGTCGTCTAGGATCCTCAGCTCGCCCGCTCCCGCTGCTCCTTCTGCTCACACAACAGCTGCCATGCAATATGCTATATGCGCTTCCCGCCTCGCTGCCACTGGCTGTCTCGAAACTCTTGTCTGCATTGTTCACTGTAATTTCCTGGAGTCATATAATAACAACAACAACAACAAAAGGAAGACCAGAAGAGGCTCCACAGCTTGTTCTCAGTCTGCATGAAGAAACAAGTGAGTGTGCGCTGAAATCCCTGCTTATCTCAGCCATGAGAAGACATTTCGCACCCACGCCCCGATCCAGCCCTTCCCCGTCCTCCCTACCGCTTCTCGTGGCCTTCAGCATCCCTACTAGGGAAGCAGCGGAGTCTCAGTGCGCCGGGGGCACTGGAGGGCCGGCTTCCGGCCGTGTCTTGATGCCCGCGCCTTCCTCCTCCCGGTCGGGGGCCGTGGGTGTCCGGCCCAGGCTTGTCGCGCAGCCACACGCATCACTCCCCGCTGGCCCGGCCTGCGCACTGCGCACCCACCCGAGCGGGACGTCATCCTGTCCTCCCTGGAGAAGCCCTGCCATGCATGGCTCCAGCCAGGAACAGTGTGCTCTTCACCTTTTGTATTGAAAATTTCTCTATTCGAAACAGTTTCCTAAGAATATTTATTTATTTATTTATTTACTCTCGTTTCCTGATTCTGTTTCCCTAAACATCTCTCCGCTAATGGACTTACTTTAGAGATGTTCGTTCAAGCGTTCAGGACATAAAGAGATCTGAAATTTACTCAAAAACATTTGGCAAATTGTGGCAAACCGCAAGATCTAGGTAGGCATGAGGGCATGGGTTGTGCTGTTCTTTCTGTATTTCTGTCTTCATATTTTCATGATGAAATTTTTTGAAAAGAAAGTTACTCCCGGTTCCTCGGACCTCAGAGCTGGGTGTCTCCCATTCAGACACCTTAATCAGTCACTGTAGGCCGGGTGTGGTGATGTATGCCTATAATCCCAGCACTCAGGAGGCTGAGACAGGAAGACTGACACAGTTTGAGGAAACCCGATGCTCACAAAGCGAGCTCAAGGCTAGCCTGAACTGCATGGTGAAACTCTGTCTCAAAAAGAAAAAACAGGAGAATAGCCACGTTAACATGCTCAGGAATAAGCACCCACGGATGCAGGCACCATCTGCCCATGACAGTCCCGTGATCAAGTGACCCCTCAAAGAAAAGAGGAAACGCAGCTGACGGCTCCCTGACGCTTTCCTGATTGAGTTTAAATCCCTCAAAATGAGGTCTGCCCTCCAGATTTCCAGCTTCTTTGTTTGAGAGAATCACACTGCCGCTCTCCCCCAAGCACTCCATAACACTGCGTCCCCGAGCAGCGAGCACACTGCCTTAGCCCGTGCCTCCGCCCGCTCGAAATAAGAGTTCACCTGCAGTGAGGCACCGCACTGCCACCCGGCAGTGAGCTCAAAAGACCGGTAGGGACAACAAGCAGTGACAACGAAGTCCAAGTCGGAAAGGCAAACTGTGTTCTCTGGATTGAGGCTTGATTACTAGCAGGCAGTTCCTTCCAAAATCAGCAGGGGGAGGTATAATTTTATTTTAAAAAAGAAAATGAAGGTCAGTTAAGAGCAACCTTCACAAGCTTCAAATGAAGGGTTAAAAACACAGGAATCTTGAAAATAAATAACCAATATGGACTTCAACAAATATCATTTATTTTTCTTTAGAAAATCACTTGGTAATATATTTGTACCTATATCTATATCTACATCCATATCTAAATATGGTTATACCCTCTGAATCAACAAATTAACCTATAAGAAATTTACCCCAAGATCAAGTTCTGCTGGTCTAAAAGAGCAAATAAGGCTTTATTTGTTTTGTCTCCTGCTTTCAATTGCTTGTATTTTTTCTCTTCTTAACTTCTTATACATTTCTTTTTTTTCCTTCTTCCAAGTTTGCATGCACACATCTGGTACTATGAGTAACTGTTTGGAATATAACACTTTGCATTACAACAAATTCTGTGAAATTCATATTACTTTGTTAAGTGAAATTCTGTATCACTTTTTTTTTGTTTGTTTTAGTACTATTTTGTACTCTTAAAAATTTTTAAACTAAGCCAGGCGTGGTGACTCACACCTGTAATCTCAGCACTTGGAGGCTGAGGCAGGAGGATCAGTGCAAGTTTGAGACCAGCCTGGGCTACAAAAGTGAGCCCAAGGCCAGCCTGAACTGCACAGCAAGACCCTGTCTCAAAAAAAAAAAAAAAAAAATATATATATATATATATATACATATATATATATATATATATATATATATATATATAAATTTAATTAAATTGAAAAGTTAAAAAGAAATGATCAAGTAAATAACCAGCAATGACTCAACTTGCACTATTATATGAGAAGAATGCGCGAGCCCTTCACAGCAGGATTTGGGCTGCAGCGCCGCTGCTGCACTCACAGCGCGGACACAGAGCTGACGGAGCCCAGCGTGCCTGCGCCGTGCCTGGGCCTGCCCCCACCAGCTCCTCATCCACCGGGGTGTGATCTACTCCACTCCTGGCCTCCCTTATATTCCTAGGCTAGCTTCTCGTCTGCTTTGGCTTTCTTACTTTCAAAAGTGGTCACGTTTTAGATGGAACAATGAACCTCTAATACACGAATACTTTGAACACTAATCATTTCATTTGTGAATTACGTACCATTTACAGTTAAAAACCATCATTGAACATTACAGATTTGCAAAATGGTAGGCCAGGAGTCTAACACACAGTATCAGAGTGTAAGTCTGCAATAAATAAGCTGCATTATCTTAAAATCAATCCTGCTTCCAAAACCTGTGACTCTGCAGTTGTGCTGGCTGACTTTAGGGACTCAAGCAACCTGGGACATGCCACACTGGGGCATTCAGAAGCAAAGTATTCCCCATGCAAACTACAACTGTGGCTAGAATTCATCCTTATCTCAAAAAAAAAAAAAAAAAAAAAAAAAAAGAACACATGGAATTAAATAAGAATGGAGCCACCACAGTACCTAGGACTTCACTCTGATTTCTGTGAGGTATTAGACAATAGGCTATCACTCAAGCCCGGGCTGTAAATGAGACTCTGCCATAAGCTCTCACACACACTGCCTCTCAAAGCTCTCCTGAGTACAGACAATCTACAGTCACTCACTTTTGTTTAACAGCTGAAGAGCCAAAAAATTATCTCCATCTACATCTGTGTCTACATCTGCATCTACAGCTACAGCTGCTGTGGATATCCATATCCACACATAGTATCAAACAAAGGCACTCAAAGACCACCAGATATGTTTTTTTCCCAAGTTGGCAAAATCATCTCCTGCTAGTGGAAACAGCAGAATGTTAGGCCTGCTTGAAGTGTAAACCTGACATTAAATAGTGAATAATTTCCTGAAAATAAAAGCTTCCATTTCTGCATACACAGAAGCAGACACCCCCACTCCATTCATGGCTGTGAGTTTGTTCTGGGCTTCTTAGAAAGGGTCTCTTTCACCTATATCAGAATTATTTTTAGTTTGGGGTAAAAGATAAGCTGGGGCTGGGGGTGTTGACAGGCCAAGCAGCACTGCTGGCCAAAATGAACTAGAGTGTTTCAGAGTACACTTACAGCTTTAAAGGATGCTGGAGATATTCAAATAGTTATTCCAATAAATGCAAAAAGGAAACTAAAATACTGTCACAGATAAGGATCTTGACTTCTCTGCACTCTTAAGAGACTGGACCAGTGGCTGGGGATATAGCTCAGTGGTTTGAACACCTACCTGACAAGCGCAAGGTTCAGAGTTCAATCCCCAGCACTATAAAAAAAAAAAAAAAAAAGGAGAGAGAGAGGGACAGTACCAGACTTAAAAGTTGAGCTAAACAGAAAAATGAAAATAATAAATCTGTGCTGCTACTATTTCAACACCAAGGAGATCTCTAAATATCATATTGCAGAAATGGCCTCTACTAATATGTACTTTCCTTCATTAATTACTTGATAGAGCTATGTTAAGATTTACAAATAAAAAAATAGTCCTCCTTAATTTTGTTATTACACAAATGAGCCAGGTAACTGTCTATACTTGATTACTCTGAGTGACATTTCCCAATTATTAAAAAAACAAGAAACTTCTTTGAGTAGCAAAATACAGTAGCTCAAAAAGATTCTTGTTAACTCCTTTACACCACCTGAGAACATTTCTAAAGCCATTAACTTCACATAAGAGTCAGGATTTCTAAGAGAAATATCATGATGCTCAAGTTCTAAAAAACCTTGCTAAAATTTAGTATCTTGTGGGTCGAGGGCTTCATTTCTTTGCCCTAATTCCTAGAATGAAGGGCCGTGGAAAAGAAAGAGGAAGAAAAAGGGTCCAGGAAAATCACAGGTCACCCTTCAGAAAGCCGGGGCTTGCTCTAGCGAGAGAGAATTACTGAAACCCCCAGGGCTGCTGCCCTCAAGTACTAATTTTGCAAAAGTGAGGCAAATTCAACCAATATTATACTGAATTTGTGATCTTGTCTTTTTTATTATAAAGGATGCCAAGTTTTACTAGGCTTTAAAGGGTATATAAAGAGACTACACGTAACTGCCTAAAACTTACCCAACAGAATTATTCCAAATGTGAATAAAATGCATCATACCAATAAACAAAGGACAGATGCACTGCAGCGTGAAAACAACTGAGGAATTATGCTATCTACACTCTAGACAGGTCTCACAATCACGGGGATAAGAATGGCTGAGACAAAAAAAAAAAAAAAAAAAAAAAAGGTGAAACTGGCCATATTATTCATCTACAGTGAGTGCTGACTGGAGCCAAATTGGCCTGCCCGGACATACAAACAACTTAACAATGACCTCAGACAGAGCAGCCAAATGGATGCAGCAAGGAAGCTTGCACAAGAAGAAGGAAAAAAGAAAATATTTAGTGGGCTGGGGAGATAGCTCGGTGGTCTAAGCACCTGCCTACCAAGTGCAAGGACCCAGGTTTGACCCCGGTACTCCTAGTACTAAAAGCAGTTCCCACCCTGTGCTGGCCAATGAAACCAGGTGTGGTGGCACATGCCTGAGATCCCAGCTGAGGCAGGAGGATCACTACAAGTCTGGACTGTGTATAGAGACTCTGTACCAAATTAATTAATGTTCAAAAAGACACCACTGAGAGAGAGCCAGCCAAATAGCAGATTAGAGCCGGGGAGATAGCTCCGCAGTACAAGTACCTGCCTGGCAAGTGCAAGGTCTTGAGTTCAAACCCCGGACCCGCAAAAATAAATAATAAATAAACAAATAGCAGATTTAAGCACCTGCAAGCAGGCTCAGGGGTTGGGGGTTCAATCCTCAGGCCTGCTGTGCTGGCCCTGTCCTGGGAGTACACTGAGACTGCAACTGAGACTGGGCATGGTGGTGCACACCTGTAATCCCAGCTCTTGGGAGGCTGTAAACAGGCAGATGACTACGAGTCTGATCTAATATTGAGACCCTGAATACCCTATAGACCTTTCCCTAACATACAAAAAAAAAAGAAAGAAAGAAAAGAAAGAAACCATTGAGGCCTCACATGTCACTGTCATATACTGTGCCTATGAAAATGACTGCATAATGGCAAGGAAGAAGGAAGATTCCAGTAGGAAGCTGTAAGCAAACAATAAACACAAAGTCACTCAGCTTTTCTGGTTATTCTTCAATTTGTTACAAAATGGAAAAATAGAAATACTAAACCCTCACCATTTTACCACTTGTGTTCTCTAAATTGTTTGTGTTCACCACAAAATAGAGCAAAGGCATTTTGAAAAAAAATGTATTAAAAGGGGATAATAATTCGCCTTCACTGTTTTGTTACTGAAGTACTTCACCCTAGTCAATTCAACAAAACTAAGAAAATTCCCATTGCAGCACTAAATTTGCACTGTTCTAGAAGTGCTCTTATCCAATGATGTGAGTAGAACAACTGTAAATATTTCCAGTAGTCATCAGTAGTGTTCTGAGAAGCACATGAGAAGAAACAAGGAAGAGATAATAAATACGGCGTCCAGAAACAAGCCTTTTGTTTCTTTCAGGGCCAGTAACTCATACGTCAAATAAATTGTCCTTTGGAGTTCATGAAAGACCCCTGAAAAAGCTATTCCGCAAAGCTGTGCAGGGTCCATTTTCTTTGCTCTGAAACTCGTAACTAAGCCTGAGGTTGGCAGGACACTGTGCAGACATTCTCAAATATGGGACATACTGGGGAGAGCTTATCTACCTAGAGAGGGACAACGGGACATGAGGTGGTGGAAGTATTAAGGGCAAGGAGAGGAGGTGAGTGCCTGAGGCAGCAAACTGAAGAGGAAGCTGTCCTGAAATCCTTTCCTTAAGACAGCTCTCCAGATGCTACAGTGAAACCAATACCTGCCTCCCAGCTTACTATTAAGTGGAAATGCCTCAAGTGTCCCAGGATTCTAGTTAGCTTTCAAGGCAAAGCCTATTAAAACTAAGGATTTCAATAAGAGAGAGCCACATCCCCCAAAAATACTTTTTATCAAGATTCTACATTAGACGAATTTTCACAATACAAGAAAACTTATCAAGCCGGGCATTGCGGCGCATGCCTATAACTTCAGCAGTCTAGCAGCTGAGGCAGGAAAATCACAAGTTCAAGCCCAGAATAGGCAATTTAGAGATTTAACAAGACCTGTCTCAAAATCAAAAGTAAAGCAGGGTTGTGGATGTAGCTTAATATATAGGCCCTGGGTTCAATTCTCAGTATCCCAAAATAGAAAACACGTAAAGGAAAGAAAAAACGAGGATCATTAATGATAAAAGAAAAACAGATTAAAGGAATGACCTACAAAATTTATTCAAGTCATAACTGAAAACAGTGAAAACAGCATACATACTATTACCATCTTTTAAAACTCAAAATAGCCGTATGGCATGGTGGTGCACACCTGTAATCCTAGATACTCAAAAAGCTGTGGCAGGATGATCACAGTTAAAGACCAGCTAGGCAACTTGAGAAGATACCACCTCAAAACAAAATAAACAGGGCTGCAGGTGCAGCTCAGGGGTAGAGAGCTTGGCTAGAACAGAGGAGGCCCAGAGTTCAACTGCCACTACTGAGGTAAAGGCAGCTATATGGCTCACAATGCCACAGTAGGTCTCAAGGCCTGTCTAGCTCTTATCACTGTACATATTTAATGCATTTATATAAGCATCTCTGCATCTCCTCTATCAGGCTATAAATTCCTTCACAACAAAGATAAATAATAATTATCTTCTACCATGCTCAGCACAGAGGTGTGTGTGAAATGTGCTGAGTAAATAAGAACAGACAATACCCATTTGAACTATAGCTACCCAAATAAGCCCACAGGATTCCTGACTAGAATCCTCAGAGCAAAGCCCACTGGGCCCACAAAAGGACAGAGATGGTTCTCAGAAACCATATGGAATTCAAAAAGTCCCCAATCCCTCATTAGATTCTAGATTTCTTAGATCAATTTTATCCCTCAAAAGTTTACCCACAGATTATAAGGGACAAAAGTTGGGCTGAGGAGGCCCTGGGCCCCATCCCAAGCACCAACTGCAACAACAAAGCAAACAAGAGAAAATAACAACAGAAAAGCCTCATGACAGCAGTGGAGTCTCCAGCACTAAAAACGCTGTGCACATGGTGACTCATATAATGACACTAGGTGGAAGTAACATCACTTCTCGCGCCTGGAAGGCTAAGCTCTGTAAAACAAATCAATTACATTTCCTTGTATCCCACGTAGGCATGACTATAGGAAAGACATTAAATGGGAAATTCACATAAAAATCCCAAAAACATCTGAGCTATTTTCTTATGTTATAATTATTAACATATATTAATTATACAAATTAATGGAGTTCACTGTGTTTTTTTTCCATGCAAGCATAAACAGATAGATACACTCCTAGGATAAAAACTTGTTTCCATCAATATAACTATTTGATATTAGGTTACACACCTATGACGGCTATGTGCAACTATTGATCAAGACAGCTGACCTTGTCACATTTCTGTTAGACTCTGGTCTATAACCTTTGTGCACATGGGATTTTTAGAAATATTTCTCAGTTTCTAATTTTTCAGTAATACATGTGAGCCACACTGGTTGGGACAGTCACACACGTACAATCAAGAGTCCAGGGCAGCAGGGACATGCTGATAAATGGGTTCTGTGTTAATGTAAAAAGACTTTGTATCCAATTCAAATTTTTCAATGTATTCCTTCAAACAATTACATTCTGTATTCTTTTATGTTCAACATCGATGAAACACC
>PVKN010039151.1:0-10934 GCA_004027915.1 Capromys pilorides | reverse complement strand
TTTTTTTTTTTTTTTTTTTTTTTTTCAGGACTGGGGTTCAAACTCACGACCTTGCACTTGCCAGGCAGGCACTTGTGCCGCAGAGCTATCTCCCTACCCCCTAAAATTCCTTTTTTTTAAAAAATAATCTTTTTAAATTTTTTCTTTTTTCCAGTACCAGGGATTGAACTCAGGACCCCATGTTTGCCAGACAAGCGCTTATTCTACTGAGCTATTTCTCTGGCCCAAAAAAATCTTTTAAAAAGCTGGATGTGGTGGCGCACGCCTGTAATCCCAGCACTTGGAAGGCTGAGACAGGAGGCTCAGTATGAGTTCGAGACCACCCTCGGCTACAAACGTGAGCTCAAGGCCAGCCTGAACTGCTTAGTGAGATCCTGTCCCAAAAGGACAAAAAAAATTCTTTTATACTTATGTATTTGGTGATCTTCCTGCCTTAGCCTCCCCAACACTGGGGATTACAGGCGTGAGTCACCATGCCTGGTTTCAGTGGCTGGCACAGCATGTGATACCGGGGATCACACCGGGGTCCTTGTGCTTGCCAGGCAGATGATTAGGCTACTGTTCTTCTTCTTCTTTTATTTAAATATTTTTTATTTTTATTTTATTTATTTTTTTGTATTATGGCTGGCTCAGCCTGCCCTCAGCTTGGGGCTGGCGCAGCATGTGGTGCCGGGGATCAAACCACAGTCCCTGCGGTCGCTTAAGCTTTCCTAAAGCAGGTGCTTTAGACCTCTGAACCATCTTGCCGGCCCCCGGCTACTGTTATTCTTGATATCTAGTTGTCCCCCAAAGTCACATGTAAATCATGGGGCTGTGGAGCAAGCTGCTCAAGGGGAGGGGCCAAAGGACTGTCCCCCTCCTTCCCCCCCACAAAGGTGGTCTCTCAGAGGTATGCAGTGAATCGTCCTGGACATGGCAGCGTAGTCTCAAGGTCTGGCTATGTAATTCAGGCTGCTTTAGGTTATGAAACCTCTAGTAACGGAGCTAAATAAACCTTTCCTTCCCTCAATTTGTGTGTCGGGTATTTGTCCCACCAGCGAGAAAAAAGTAACTAAGACAGCTACTGAGTTATCTCCCAGCACTCCACCTCTGTAAAAAGCTTTGAGATGGAGACACAGCTCAACGGCATAAATGCCTGCCTGGCAAGTGCGAGGTCCCAAGTTTGATACCCAGCACCACGAAGAAAAAAAAAAAAGTTTTGAGATAGGGTCTCGGCAAGTTGCTAAGTCACTAGGGCTGGGAGATAACTTGTGAACCTTTTGCTTCAGCCTTCCAGAATGCTAGAATTACAGGAGTGTTTTACTTTGCCTGGCCAAGGATATTCTTTTTGCAGTACCAGGGATTGAACTCAGGACCTTGTGCTTGCCAGACAAGCACTTATTCTACTGAGCTATGTCCCCAGCCCCAAGAATACTATTTCAAACACTCGTTTTCCAGGATCCTTATGATAAGAGTTTATGAACTATGCATTAGATATGATTCCTTATCACAAGAGGTTTCAGAGCTTTTGATATATGTTCTACACATATTATAAATCTTCAAAGAGGAGGAATGGGGAAGTGTCTTTATTTTGAATAATTAGCTTTGGATAATGCTAGTTTATAAGTGAAAGAACGCAAAATTCATAGGAGAGATATTTTTACCTATTAAGAAAGAGTAACAGGGGCTGGGGAGATAGCTCCATGGCACAAGTGCCTGCCTGGCAAGTGCAAGGTTGTGAGTTCAAACCCGAGTCACACACAAAAAAAAAAAAAAAAAAAAGAAAGAAAGAGTAACAGAGTCTAGTATGCATAACTTTTGTTCAGTTCTACTCAAAATAGTACACTCAGTTTAACGTTTAGGTTTGTAGTTTGCTCTTCCTATCAAGGTGATTTGCACTGAGAAGACTGTTCTGGGGAATCTTTCAGGTGGAAAAGACAGTCTGGCCAAAGGGGATTCTGTGCACACTTGGAAAGTGGTACTTTTTACAGTTTCTGTTTACATCCTCTTTTATTTTTTGCCATGAGATGTGTTTATTTTCCTTCAACATACAAATAATTTTCATTAATATCCCAGGGCAAATGGGAGAATTTGGCAGTTTGATGGGGGCGGGAGGTCCCCTCAGAGGCCCATGGGCCAGTGGCATGGGGGCAGAATGCCCGGGTTCACAGTGTAGCTTGTGGCTTGTGTCCATCTTGCACATGGCTCCTCCACATCGTGACTGGGGCCGGGTCCTCTGGGCTCCTAGGAAATCTCCGCTTTTCCCGCTCAATGGTCTCTTCGGTCGGCAGGCTGTTCTTCTCCTGCGTCTCTGTCTTTTTCAGCTCGGCCTTATTGTAGCTGGCTGCGATTTCCCCCAAGTCTGGTTTGTCTACCATTTTCTTAAAACAATCCCAAGTGTCAGGCTCCGAGCCCGAGCGCCTGCTGCTCCCACTGGTGTTGGGGCAGCAAGAGGCCTCTGTGTACGTCCTGATGATGTAAGAAGCTGTCTTAGGATACCACAGATTACATTTGGATTTGATTATTTTCATTTTTTTAGGCCAAAACACATGTTTTAAACAGAGGTTTCTGGGGGCCAGGGAGATAGCTCCGTGGCACAAATGCCTGCCTGGCAAGTGCAAGGTCATGAGTTTGAACATCCGTCCTGCAAAAAACAAAAACAAAAACAACCCAAACAGGAGGTTTCTGCACTGGCCTCACCCTCAGGGTGTGCTGAGCTGTCCACCAAGTCTGGGCCTGGTGGCACGTGCCTGTAATGCCAGTGCAGGGGAGGCTGAGAACAGGAGGATCACTAGGAGTCTGAGCTGGGTACTGAGACCCTGTACCAAATACTTAAATGAAAAAAAAATTAAAGAACAGGAGGCTTACAGTAGGACTATGTGTTTCAGAGTCAAGCTGAGTTCAGATTCTAGGTTCCTGCTACTGCAGTCCCAGCCTCAACCAGCAAAACTGTACATAGCCATTTAACTTCAGTTTTTACAGTTTGCAAATATTTATGACAAACCTAAGCCAGTAGAGAAAGAAATTTGATCTTCTTTTGACACTTAGTGAAACGTTCTTTGAGCCAGCCCCCTGCCCCAGGCTCACTGAGGAAGACGCTACAGTAACTAACTTGATACTCACAAAGGTGGTTATTCATTTTATTCCATGGCTTGTGTTTTTAAAATAAAATGAGGGCCGATGAGATGGTTCAGTGGTCTAAAGCGCCTGCTTAGGAAAGCTCAGGCAACTGCAGGAACTGCGGTTTGATCCCCGGCACCACATGCTGCGCCAGCCCCACCACCAGGGCAGGCTGAGCCAGCCACAAAATAAAGAAAGAAAGAAACAAACAAAAACAAGCAAACAAACAAATAAATAAATAAAATTAAAAAAAATAAAATCAAAGTTTCCATTCAAAATTAAATATATAGGAGGCTGGGGAGATAGTTCCATGGCACAAGTGCCTGCCTGGCAAGTGTAAGGTTGTGAGTTTGAATCCTGGTCCCACAAAATAAATAAATAAATTGAATATATAATGTAACTGCGTACTAACAAACAGACCTGAGATTCAGTTGGGACAATCCATAAATATTTCCTAAGGTCTGCAGGAATGTGAGAAGGCAATCAACCTTAGGGAGTGCTTAGCATATTTCAGATATTATTCTGTATTTTACAATGATTCTTAATCCTCACAACTGCACTGTGATTAGGCACTAAGGAAATGAAGCTTTTCCATGCTAAATTTCCAAATACATACAATATGCAGTATATTTGCCTCTGTATATTTTCAGTGCATGAATCGACACAATAAAGTGACACTTTGGAAGTATTATCCAAAAGTCAAATTCCTCCTTTTTTTTTTGAGGCAGGGTCTCCTTATGTAATTCAGGTGGATGTGGACTCACTTTGTAGCCCAGGCTGGCTTTGAACTCTTGGCAATCCTACCTCAGCCTCCCAAGTGCTGGGATTATAGGTGTGCACCACCACACCCAGCTTCGGGTTTTCGGTATTATTTTAAAACTATGTTATATGAAAAAAAAAATAAGGCTGCAGATATGGCTCAGCGGCATAAGCACTTGCCTGACAAGCTCAAGGTTCTGAGTTCAATCTTCAGCTACAAAAGTAAACCCCACAAAACCCAAAAAAACAAAAACCAAAACCCCAAGACGAATATGTAACACTGGAGGAAACAAGGTGAAGTGCTAGCTTTGAGGGGTATGGGCCAACTATTTATAGAATGTCATCCTTCAATTTTGGTTTATTCAACGTTTTACTCAGGTGTTTAGGATTTGGAAAGCAGACCACATAGGTCTGTACTCTAGTTGTGATGCTAATCTATTAATTTCAAAATGTTAAAATGATTCCACAGGGGATGTTTACTCCTGTTCTCCCATCACCTACACAACTCTATGAACGTAAGTGGAATTACTTGGAATGAGGATAGAGAAATTCAGTTTATGATCCAGCATCTCATATGCTTTTTAAAGAAGTTATTCACTGCAAACATGTACTAATAAAAATTAATAATTGTGGGGGGAAATGGTGCCGGGAATAGACCCTTATGTCTCCACAGAGCAGGCACCTGCTCTACCACTTAGACACATACTCTGCCCCCATGAGGCACGGGGCAGGGTCTCGCTACGCAGTCCAGGCTGGCTGTAACTCATTGCGATTCTTCCTGCCTCATCCTCCCGAGTGGTGCAATTACGAGGCGCTCAAGGCAAGTCCAAATATCTGGCATTTTTGTTCAACAGAGAGTTAGAAACAGGGAGTCAGGCATCATGAAGGCCGTTCAGTTCCTTCAAATGCAAACTGGAGGCTTGTTAGATTGTTCATTCTCAGAGTGGAACACGGGCCAGGCCACGGTCGGCTTCCGGCCACCCAGAGCCTGCACCACGCGGTGTGGGAGCCGTCAGAGCGTAGCCAAAGAGCCTCAGGGAGCACCAGGAGGGTGGCACGGGCCGAGGTTCCCGCCCAGTGGTAAACCCTCTGAGTCCCAGACCACCCTCCCCGCGAGGAACGGGCCCTGGGTCGAAATCCAGCCGAGGCCACTCCCGGGGCGCGCAGGAGGAGCCTGGGACGTAGCCAACGCGGAGCTGGCCCGAGCAGAAGCGCGTGGCACGCGCGGGCCCTCGGGCGCATGCTCCGCCCGCCGGCCCCGCCCCCACCGGCCTCGCCCCCCCGCCCCTCCCCCTCCCGTCTCCCTCCCAGTCAGCCCCTCCGGCCCGGCGGCCGACGTTCCGCGTGCGTGAGGGCGCCTGACTTCACTTCCGGCTAACGCGCTCCGCTTGCCCCCTGGCCCCGGATGGTGACTGGCGGTGCTGCTGCACCTCCCGGGACTGTCACTGAGCCGCTTCCCGGTGGGATTGTGTGGAGCGCAGGCCGGAAGATGGCGGCTGCGGCAGCCTCGGGCCCAGGCTGCTCGGCGGCGGCGGCGGCGGGGGCGGCTGGGGTCTCGGAGTGGCTGGTGCTACGGGACGGCTGCATGCGCTGCGACGCTGACGGCCTGCACAGCCTCTCGTACCACCCGGCGCTCAACGCCATCCTGGCCGTCACCAGCCGCGGGACCATCAAAGTCATCGACGGCACATCGGGGGCCACCCTGCAGGCCTCGGCGCTCAGCGGTGAGTGTGCCGCACGCCGGGCGGGAGTTGGGCTGGCGGCGGGAGGAGCCGGCCGGCGGGATGCGGGGCGGGAAGCCGCCCAGCCCCAGCGCTCGGCTCCGGAGGGACGCGGGTGGCGGGCGGGCAGGACTGGGGTCCCGGCCTTGCTGAGAAGGGAGGCCCGGAAACGGACGGAGGGGGGCTCGGGCTCGGCTCTCTCGGCGGCGGCGAGGCCGGGGCGGGAAGCTGCGGGAGTCGCCCCTCGGGCCGGGGCGTCCCGGCGGCTTGGTCCTCAGGGAGCCTGAGGGGCCTCGGAGCTCGGCGCTGGAGCAGGCCCGGCCCCCGCCAGCGTCGTGCGGACCGGAGGGCTGCGGGCTGGCAGGGTGGAACCGCGTGTGAGAGGCTGTAGCCGGAGGCGAGGGGCGAAGAACGTCCGGCGTCTGAGCCGGGGTGCCAGCTCGCCCTTCTGGCGAAGAAGTAGCCGGCCGGCTGGCGGTGGGTCCGCAGGTGCGGCCGCGGACCGTGGGCTTCGCACCCGGGCGGGGCGTGCGGGGGCGGGGCGGAGGGAAGTAAGCGGGCCGGCCCGCTGCCTCGGTTGCTCTGTCCGCGGCTGGAGGGCCTGAGCCGGGCAGAGGAAGAGTACGGACTCAGGGTCCTAGTCAGGGCCCCCAACTTCCGTCCTTCCCATCTGCAAGTAACGCGAGGCTCAGGTTCTGCGGTGTGTCGAATACTGGTTCTTTTCGACTTGTTATTAGGTGAAACTTAAGGCCGTCTCAACTTGTTTTACCACAGCAAGGCAAAAATTGGGACTTGGAGTTACGCCCTCTGAGTATCCCCATTAGATTAGAGCACTTCAGGGTGGTGTGAAAGTTAGTCTACGGTTAGGACTCAGACTGCGTGAGGTGAGCACTCGGTGAACAGCTGTAGTGTTTTGGAATTGCCTTGGCCAAGTTGCTTTTGGCTAAGATGACAATTGCGATTAAAATAGTGGCTTAATTTAGATGTTATAGGTTAAGATCGAAAAGTTAGTAAATGAATTGAGGCTTGAGCCAAATGGAGATAGTTACGTGGTCTGCAAATTTATTTGTTTCATTTCTTTTTCCTTCTTTTTTTTTTTTTTTTTTTGGTGGTACTGAGGGTGAAACTCAGGACCTTGCACTTTCCAGGCAGGCACCTGAGTTATCTCCTTGACCGTCATTTGTATTTTATTTTTAAAATTTTTTATTTTATTTATTTGTTTGCTTGTTTGTTTCTTTACTTATTTTATGGCTGGTTCAGCCTGCCCTGGTGGTGGGGCTGGCGCAGCATGTGGTGCCGGGGATCGAACCGCAGTCTCCGCAGTTGCCTGAGCCCTCCTTAGCAGGCGCTTTAGACCACTGAACCATCTCGCCGGCCCCGTGATTTGTATTTTAAAATAGACAAATAAGGAAAAGTTTACTGGGTGAGTAAAATGGCATCTATAAGAATAAGTGGTAATTTAAGACTACTACAAGATGAAATTAGAGATGTCATTTTTTATTGGTGTGAGACTTGACAAAGGATTAGCTTGTGTATACTTACAAAATATGAACCTGGAGTATATCTAAGAGATATTTAAGAGAAAGTTTTGGATGGTAGACTTGTTTTTTACTTCCTTGGCAAATGAAAGGAAAGGTGTTCCAGAGGTAGTAGCAGTGATCAATTGTTGCAACTTGTTATTATGTTGGGGGGAGGTAGTAATTGGATTTTTTAAAAATCCCTTACAATAAGTCACATACGAAAAGGTATAAAGGCTAATTATAGTGAACAGCCATGTATCCCCTATTGAACCTGAGAATAAAACATTATGGAGTAGTAGAAGTCTGCCCTATGTGTCACCAGGATTGCATTCTTGTAACTCTTCCTCCCCTTATTTCTTTTTTTTTCCTCTCCTTATTTCTTTGCCTTACATAGTCTTTAATTTGGTTTCATCCTTGTCATGCATGTCTGTATTTGTTAGTAAAATGTCTAACCGTTTTTTAACCAAGAATAAGTGATATGTATCATGAGATTTCTATGGAAAATCATAGTAGAGATGTCTTCAAGTGTTTTGCATAGAAAGTTTCTTGGAGGTGGTTTCTGTGTTTGGAGGCCATGGTGGGGAACAGTTGTTTCAGGCTTTAAAATGGTTGTATGTTTATGTTCGTGTATATGGAAAGAAAGAAAATACTTGAGGGATAGATTATTTATTTTTGGTGGTACCAGGGTTTGAACTCAGGACCTTGCACTTGCCAGGCAAGCACTTGAGGGATAGATTACTAAAGAGGAAGGTTTTAGGCTTATAATATGAATGTGAAGGTAGGTGCATAAAATGTTGCACTGTTTGGGATAACTTAGTTGAGATATGGTGAGGCATCTGTTAATTAGAAAAGTATTGGATTGATTAATTAGATAAGTATTGGATTGAATATGATTGCAGATGCCCATGCCCAAAAACTGTGTTTAATAATATGTAGAGGACCTGGGCATGGTGGTGTGTCCTTATAATCACAGGCATTTGGCAGGCTAAGGATAAATGACTTTTTTTTTTTAATTTTATTTATTTATTTATTTGTTTGCTTGTTGTGTCCGTTCGCTTCTCTATTTATTCATTCTGTGGCTGGCTCAGCCTGCCCCGGTGGTGGCGCTGGCGCAGCATGTGGTGCCGGGGATCGAACTGCAGTCCCCGCAGTTGCCTGAGCCCTCCCAAGCAGGCGCTTTAGACCACTGAACCATCTCGCCGGCCCGGATAAATGACTTTAAAGTCAAGGCCAGCCTGGGCAGCTTTAAGACCCTGTCTCAGTTAAAGGGTGGAAGCAAGGTGTGGGGGAATGTGTCCTAGAGATAGAGACAGGCATTGCCCAGTGTACAAGAGGCTCAGTGTTCAATTCCCGGTACCACCTCCCTATTTAAAATTAACAGAATAAAAGGATTCAAGGGAGAAAAAAGCTCTATCTGTAATGGATAATTTTTGAACCATTTTGTTTAATTTTTTTAAAAAACATATATATATATATATATATATACACATAATATATACGTATATATATTTTTTGTTTGTGTTTTTGAAATGCGGTTTTCCTATATAGTCCAGGCTGACCTTGAACTTACAGTGATCCTCCTGCCTTATCCTAAGTGGTGGAATTATGGGCATGCGCCACCATACGAGGCTTCAGCCTTGATTTTGAAACATTTTGCATATGAGAATTTAAGCTTGTTAATTAGCAGAGATGTATATAGCCTGCACAGATGATAGAGGAGGGGGTGGTGCATTTTATGTTTAGCCTGGAATTTGTAGGTCTGTAATAGATTTGTTTTTAGTGGTTAATAGAGGATCACAGTCCTAAAAATAGGTTAGAGAAAGATGTCAGTAGTGATTATAGGCCTAATATAACTCATTTTCACCTCATGGGCAGTAAACTACATTTCTGTCTGCATCAGAAGAAGTCTTCTTGAGGGAATAAAGAGTGGTATAAACATACAGATTTTTATCAGGTAACATTGATATTCCGTATGAATGTACAAGGTTCAGTTTATATGGCTGTTGATAGTCTGTTAGTATGTATTAGGAATTGAAGGATGGGGACAGGACTTGTATGTATGTCTTCAGTTAGATGGTAATGATGATTTTTAAAAAAATGCTAAAGGCCGTAGATATAGCTCAGTAGCACAGTTATTGCCTGACAAGTGCAAGGTCCTGAGTTTAATTTGTGGTACACTTCCCAAAAAAGTCCATTAAAAAAATGCTAGTATATGTCTTCATATTATTTGTTTCTAGTATAAAATGCTTATAAAGCTCAAAGATGTACTTTTCACTAGATAACGTTGTCAGAATATGCACAGTTAGTGCAAGTATTTGCACCCTATTAATATTTAAGAATTGAGGATTTTTTGTGTGTATGTGTAATTGTGTGTGTGTGTGGCATTGGGGATTGAACCCAGTGTCTTTACACTGAGTTTCAGTCTCTCCCCCTCCTTTTCCCTTACCCCCTCCTTTTTCCCCTTCCCGGCTCCTTCTCCCTCTGCATTCAGTACAGAGTCTATAGAGTTGCATTATATAGATCTGAGTCTTAGTGATTCTTCTGTTTTCAGCCTCTCAAGTGCTGGGATTACAGGTCCACACCACCACACCCAGTCTCATTCATCTCAGTGCACCCACCCCGGGGTCAGTGTGGGCTGGCATGGCATGCTGGGGATCCAACCCTAGGTGCTTTAATCTGCTGAGCTATCTGGCTGGCCTTCTTTCTTTCTTTTTTTAAATTAAGATTGCTTTGCCAAATTGCCCTGGCAAGATGCACATTATAGGTTCTTCTGCCACTGCCTTCCTTAGTGCTGAAATACAGGCGTGTTCCAGCACACCTGCTTTATTCTCTCTAGTTTTGTTTTAGTGTTGTTACTACTAGTTTTGCTCTTGGACTGCACAGGTTCCTGTCAATCAGTCACATGTTACCTCCTTTTTTTTTTTTTTTTTTTTTGAAACTGAGTCTTGCTGTGCAGATCAGGCTGTCCTTGAGCTCACTTTTGAAGCCCAGGCTGGTCTCCAAGTCACCCTGATCCTCCTGCTTCAGTCTCCCAAGTGTGCTACCACACTAGGTGCTTATGTTACCTAATTTTCTTTTTCTTTCTCTCTCTCTCTCTCTTTTTTTTTAGGCAAGGTTTTGCTGTGCAGTTCAGGCTGGTCTTAGAGCTCACTGTTGTAGCCCAGGCTGGTCTTGAACTTGCAGATCCTCCTGCCTCAGCCTCCCAAGTGCTAGGATTACAGGCTTGTGCCACCACGCCCGGCTGTGTTCTCCATTTTTCATCTGAACTTGTTGATACATTTAGGGAGAAGGGAGTTCCTATATATACACTGCACTATTTCACGGTTACTTTTCTCTTGAATATTTTTTTCTCTTGAATATTTACATTTCTCTTTCTTTTTTAAAACAGGGTCTCAACTGCACAGTTTAGCCTAGGTGGTGTGTGTGTGTGTGTGTGTGTGTGTGTGTGTGTGGTTGTTGTTTTAACCGGGGTCAAACTCAGGTCCTTGCACTTGCTAGGCAGGTGCTTATGCCATTGAGCTATCTCCCCAGCTGCCTCAACTGCGTAGTTTAGACTGACTTTGAACCCACTTTGGAATCCAGGTTGGCCTCAGACTCATGGTGGTCTTCCTGTCTCAGCTTCCCCAGTGCTGGGATTATAGGTTTGTGCCACCATTCCTGACACTTTTATTTAGTTCTTTGTAAAAACATACTTTTCATATTTTGAACTCCTTGTCATAAGGTAACTTGTTTACCTGTTTTTATCCGTTTTCCAAATACCTAGTGTAAGCTATTAACTCAAATATTTTCTGTTGACTTACATACTAATTGCAAAATAAAGACATGCTCTTTTTTT